>CM077218.1:52927828-53012828 GCA_039654775.1 Spinibarbus caldwelli
TGCAGTTTATTGAACAGAGTGATCCAAAATACAAACATAATCCAGACAGACGAAGACTTGACTTGGCATGGCATGAACAGACTTAAATCGAACAGACTTGGCATAAACAGACTCACCAACAGCAGGGTTACAACATCAATACACGATAAAAGACAATGGAACCAAATGGGCTACTTATAGCAAACAAGACACAGGACTTGGACAACCAATCAGAACATGACACATTGAATAAGAGAACCAATGGCATGAATACATGAGGGCAAGGGAAGCATGACACTGACAGCATAAATCAAATTACAAAATAAAAGACAAGACAGCAAGAACATGAAACAGACCTTACACCTAGGCCTGCATGGCCTCATGTGATTCCATTACAGTACAACGTTGTCTTAAGGCAACATGCAGGTTTTTTTTTTTTTTTTTTTTTGTAATTTCCTAATATACATTTGATGATATACAATGTAAAGTTTTTGAAAATGCTTTTTTACTTACTAATGAAGGTGACTAAGATTTTTTGTAGGCAATTATATGGATGAAAATTGATGATAAATGCACTTTTCATTGGAGAAAATAGGGAGTCATGTGACGTCCTGAAAATGGAAGCAAAATGGACCCCTGTGGATCATGTGACCACTTTTTTTTGCATTTTCATTGATTAGTGTTTGACTTCTACTACCCTGAGATAGCATTTATCAATTAAATGGGTGTCTCATTTTATTAAAAAACCCTAAAATAAAGTATGTAGCCTGGAGTCAACATGGTATCATAGAGGGTTAACCCCACTGATGTTTTTCTCTGCTTGGCGGTGGAAGGTTTATGATCTCCCCCAGTCCTATATGTCAGGATATCCCTCATTCAAGCCATGGAGGAGACCTGTGAACTAACTGTGATGTGGATGAAGTGCCATCAGTATATTCATGTACTTTACTCTAACAATATATCTGAAAATATGAAAAGTGGAACTGTTACAAGTGTTTAAGATTGAGCACAGCAGTGTGTAAGTGGTGCAAACAGAACTGTATTTCAGTCATTGATTTCACTGTTTCACTAAGGTTTTTTTTTTTTTTTTTTGTCTTAAATCTGTTACAGTCAAACTATGAGCACGAGTTGGATCGCGGCTGTGAAAATAGAGAGAACGACGTCAATAATCTGTAAAAAGTGTAAAAGAGCAAACAGGTACTTTCCGTCGTCTTCGCTCCGCCCACCGTCTCCTCCACCAATCACACTGCAGCGTTCGTGCTCTCCTACTACACAACAGAGTCAAAGCGTGCAGCATCAGAGGACTCGATCCAGATGCAGGAGTTTCATTCAGCACAAAGATCTGCTTAAGGTTTGAGACATGCATTTAAATACAGTTTTGTGTCTAACTGATTTACATTGTCAAAGTATTTTTTTGTCTCTAAGGAAAAGGGGATGTTCAAACAGAATATAAAGTGTTTACAAGCAGCATGTGCAAGTCTGAAATGAATCAGTGAGTCTTACTGACTGATGCTCGAGATTGAACTGGATTTTGTTATTTTGGCTATTAGACTGACAGCCAGCGCAGCAGGCGTCCCGAGCGGGAGTCGCAGTGAAGTAGCTCCATTCACAGCGCAGTCAGTGCGGCGAAGAACTGAAGAGTCGTACAATACAGTATATGTGATTCATTAGTGTTACAGTTACGCACACAGGACTGTATCGTTTCTTGCTGAGATACGTCTTGATTTATGACTTCTGTGATACTGTGTACTGACTCCCGTCGCTTCTCCAGTTGTATTTAACTGGATCTGTGACTCAGTCTGTGCCGCTGCGCTTTGGAGCCTTGCATATTATAATAGTTTTTAAGATATATAGTTATTAGATGTGTTACAAAATGAGGAAAATTTATTTTTGGTCTATGTTTGTTGTATTTTACTTTATGTGTTGTCCAATTAAAACACTGCATTCGAAAGAAACATTTATGTTTATAAGAATTTATGAAGCTTGGCTTTCTTGTAACACAAATAGTCATTTGGAAATGCATTTTTATTTTATATTTTATTTTTATTTGAACAGATTTGCCAGTATACACTTACTGTATTGTATTGACAGTAGCGCTCTCTGCTGATACATTTTATAAGAGCTCCTCCTATAATGTCACAATTCTTTGGTAATTTAAAATGATTTTGAAATTCTAAATTAAAGAACAGGCTATTGATATTTTCACTGCTTTAAATGCTCATCAATAATGTGTACATGTTTGTTCTATGAAATTTGCCGTAGTAAGTTCATGCAATCATTTCTGATTCTGATTCTGGTTTAAAATATGCTTGTTTTTTTCAGCCTTGAATCATGTATAATATAAGTGTGATGTGTGAAGAGATTCAGACTCCAGTGGGTTTTCTGTATGTGATTCAGTCTGTGATACTGAATCAAACACTCAGTGGAGACTGTGAGCAGAGCTGGTATCTACAGGTGAGTGTGTTTCTGTCCTCAAACTACACCATTATAACTCACATTATATGATTATCATCTGTTTCATTTGATCAGGATGGACTTATGATAGCAGATCCATCGGATCCTCTCAGACTGATTGATCCTGCAACGTCTGTCTCATCTGATCGTCTCGTCACGTCTCACTGTGTGAATCTGAATCATGAGATCATCTGTGATGCTCCAGGAGTAAATTATCTCAGTCTCTCTCAACATACATCTGTTTTCATATTTAATCCTTCTTGAACATTATAAATGCTGCTTCCTTCCTTCCTTCATTTCAGTCTCATTTCAGTCATGTGACCGCATTCAGAGGTGAGAGAAACAGTGAAACACATCAGTGTGTCCTGATTGAGATCAAACTCTGTGTTGAACTGAATCTTCTGTGAATCTTCAAGTGAATCATGATGATTGTGAATGTGTTTTTCAGCGAGGAATCAAACTGCAGCGACTCCAAACTCAGGTGAATTTCAGCTGATAAACGTCTGATTATTCACTAATTAAACACTGCAGATCTGATTCACACTTAATCCACTTTCAGTCTTTTCTCTCATATTGACTCATATTTGTGATCTTTGTGTTTGTAAAGATGATCTGAATGAAGCGTCTCTCCAGCTCTCAGGTACAACATTCAGAGCTTTAAACCCCTTTCTAATATTGATTAATCATTATTGATCAGCTGATTTGATATTTGGTCACTTGTATAGATCAGTTGTGGTGGCTGTTTGGTCTCTTCTTCATCATCATCTTGATGTGTTTCTTGCTGCGTAAAATGATCTTCAGGTGAGTCGTGAAGGTTTAATTGTGTCAGAAAGATTTGTAAAAAACTAAAATATGATTAAATCTGAAGTTAATGTGGTGAGAGTAATGAACACAATATGCTTGCTTTATTGGCACAAATATGGTCCCCATCTGTAAATATACACTTTTTGTTTATACATCACTGTTTTATGATTTTCTGGTATAGTAAATTATTATGTGCACCCCATTTTAAGAACCCATGACCTAAACTATGAAGTCTCTGAATACAAATAAATATGCTGATGAATATAATACTAACTAAGTGTCAATCTGTGCTCAGTTGTTTTAGGAGGGTAGTGTCGTCCATCTGTAAGCAAACTGATTCAGAAAACAGGTGAGTGAATCAAACTGAGAGAAAGAAAGACTTGAACTGAGTTTGACTGAATCACGATTAAGAGCTAAAACAGACGGATGGATGATGTTTGAACATACAGACTAGACACAAGCTCTATGAATCTTCATGTTTATATGAATCTTCAGCTCTATGATTCTTCATGTTTAAATGAATCTTCAGCTCTATGATTCTTCATGTTTATATGAATCTTCATCTCTATGATTCTTCATGTTTAAATGAATCTTCAGCTCTATGATTCTTCATGTTTATATGAATCTTCAGCTCTATGATTCTTCATGTTTATATGAATCTTCAGCTCTATGATTCTTCATGTTTATATGAATCTTCATCTCTATGATTCTTCATGTTTAAATGAATCTTCAGCTCTATGATTCTTCATGTTTATATGAATCTTCAGCTCTATGAATCTTCATGTTTAAATGAATCTTCAGCTCTATGATTCTTCATGTTTATATGAATCTTCATCTCTATGATTCTTCATGTTTATATGAATCTTCAGCTCTATGATTCTTCATGTTTATATGAATATTCAGCTCTATGATTCTTCATGTTTATATGAATCTTCATCTCTATGATTCTTCATGTTTATATGAATCTTCAGCTCTATGATTCTTCATGTTTAAATGAATCTTCATCTCTATGATTCTTCATGTTTATATGAATCTTCAGCTCTATGATTCTTCATGTTTATATGAATCTTCAGATCTATGATTCTTCATATTCAAATGAATCTGATTCTCTCAGGGACCCTGAATCTGGTGTCCAGATGAGGTACAAATCAGATGATCCTCGTTCAGTGAATGAATCTGAATGTGAGCAGATAAACGGCTCCATGTTTAGAGGATGATCTTCATCTGATGGATTGAATCAACATCTCAGCTCATTTTGCTATTGACTCAAACTCAGGGTCAGAGAGCGGTGATCCGTTACGCTTCTGTGTGCATTACCCATTTGCACATACTACATACATTACAGGATAAATAAGGCATTTTCAACCCTAAAGTAACTTTTCTGCACTGATACATTAAACAAAAAGAAACCTGCTCTCTATTTTCTCTTTCTGCCTCATGGTGTTTTCACTGCTGTTTGAAATCTCAGTGCATCATTCTTAAATCTATATTTAAGAGTTGTATATTTATATGTATATGTATATGTATATTTATGCATGACGTAAAGGTATTTATCATATTTTCTTTTTAAAGGAAAATCTATGCATTGTTACTTAATTGTTTGTTAATTATTGTGAAGCTTCTTTGTATTGTATAAAGCGCTGTAGGAATAAAGCTGACTTGACTTACCCACACGGTCCCTTGTTTCCAGATAAACAGAGCGGTTCATTCAGTCTGATTTATGTTGTATTTAGTGAATGAAGGTTGTTTGTGTGAGTGGATCACAGATGCTGTTTCTCATATTAATAAACGAGTCAGATCTGAGCTGTCTATGTAGGGAGCGATGAAGCTCACTAGGCTTGGAGGCAGAACTAGTGACTCGAATTGACAAGTTAATTCTGTGATCAATTCTATTAATAAAATATGGCAGTTCAGATTTCATAACATTTCAGAGTATTTTATTGGCAGGATTGTTTTTCTACTTGAAGTTTCTCAGTCTTGATGTTGGTGTTTGTTATCCAGCAGATGGAGCCAAATCTCCATTCAAACAGATGAAGTGAACCCGCTTCAGAGACGCTTTCATTCATAAAGCCTCTGTATCTGTCTGATCACGTGACCATTATTATACAACATCAGATCTGAGATTGACAGAATTCATAAGGTTTATTGGAGAAACACTCTCGTGAGTAACGTGTCTCTTTTTCTGGCGGGTGTGTTCAGGTTAGTGAAGCAATATCTGCGCATTCTTGCTCTCAGCTACACAGTGAAATCTTAATTTTGTCAAATGATTTCAGTCCCAGAGGCACATGCAGGACGAGCTTCAATCTGAAACGCTGAACTGAGACTGAGACGCTTTATCAATCTGTTCATTTTCGGTGCCTTTTCAAAATGTACACCTTTGGACATGAAAGGTCCATGTTGGTAGCCTAAAACTAGGCTTACATATTAGTAGGTGAAAATGGACAAAAGTGTAGGCCTACCTTTTGAAAAGGCACCACTCCAGTGACAGCCTTTGTACCTTTTTTCTAAGATTGTAAAAGCCATAATACTTATTATAAATAAAACCCCTAAGTGAAACAGCAGTTTCAAAAAAGTAATAAATAAATCCCACATGAATAGCAGACAGATATCCATTGATACTTTTAATCCATTTAAAACCATGAAAAAACATAAGAGAACAGAATAAACTAAAATAAATATATAAAATATTCCTTTTGAAAATATTTAATAGTAAATAATATAAATAATTAAGCTTTTTATATGCTGCCCCCAAAATATAATGATTGTCAGGACTGTTAGTGTTGACAAATACCACAAATCCTCCATGATCAGAGATTGATGTGTGATTGTGTTTCTGTAGCTTCAGCTGTCGGTCTGACACTGAAATACGTAAATACTTGTGTTATTTCATTTATAATTGAGTGGTAAAACATGACAAATTAATTTTGATATTTTCCAGGTGAGTGACATGTACACGTGGGTCCCATAATAGTCTGTCACCCTTTTCTCCCCTATATTTTATTATTATTATTATTATTATTATTATTATTATTATTATTAATTACTGCAATTCTACTTGATTTTGTTTGTTTGTTTGTTTCAAAGACATTGTCGTTATTTTACTTCCATAAAGCAGAACCTGTCTGACTTCACGTCTCCATTTCCAGCTGCTCGCCCGACTGCAAACAGCAAATCTCACCGATTTCACATCCAGTCGCAGTCCAAGACAAACACACCTATTATTAGCATCGTTTGTGAGCAAAAGAAGGCAGGAGTCTGTGGGCTCTTCTCTAGGATCAGGTGACTTCACCGCAGCTGAGAGGATTGAATCACGTGGAAGCGAAAGTGAAAGTAAATATGAACAACAGCTCGACTCCTGGAGAGATTTCCCCGCAACAATGCACATATGTTGCATTTTATGGTAGTTATTATAAAACATTTCAAATATAAGCTATATTGAAATTATGTTTTTGGTTTACGTTCATGGGCTCTGTTATGTTGTGATCAGATTCTGTGAGAATGGCGACGAGATCTGAAACACTTCCTGGTGAGAAACCGCCTTTTATTCTGCTCTTAAACTTGTGTAATGACTTTACCCTTGACTTTGTCTTATTTTTCATTCATATTGCATATTTTCTTTATCTTTCAGAGATGTCAGAAATCACCAGCTCCAGCCCAGATGATCCAGTGATCCGGTTTCTTCTGATGGGCAGACACACCTGGGTTTTATCATAATTAATTCAGTAAAGAGGAGATTGTGAGTGAAGTAAATTAGTAACGTGCATAACCTTCTCCTGGACCGCTGTTCTCATCATCATTAAAGTGAAGAGATTCACTTTGGAAAATAAAAACATGAAGAAACTCAAAGGAAGTGTTTGGAGAACAGAGACCCACACTTTAAAAACCTAGAACAGCAAGGACAATTCACACACATCGAGAAGTCTACACCTGAACTGGAGCAAAAATGGGTTTGACACATTAAATCTTGAATCAGCCGGAACGCGTGGA
The DNA here is from genome assembly GCA_039654775.1 of Spinibarbus caldwelli. Classification (NCBI taxonomy): domain Eukaryota; kingdom Metazoa; phylum Chordata; class Actinopteri; order Cypriniformes; family Cyprinidae; genus Spinibarbus; species Spinibarbus caldwelli. The sequence goes on from CM077218.1 coordinate 52,935,053, forward strand.
TTAGAATATTAATGGACTTTGGCACTGAAGTCTGATTTACTGGTCACAAAAATGCAGTCTTAATCAGAGGTTGTCTCCGCTCCACTTCATACTTATTCATGCAGTTCATGTGATGATTCAGTATTTTATTTTATTTTATTTTATTTCTTCCAGATAGGGTTATTGACAAATCACAGTGAGCCTATACTGTCAAACCACAATCAGCGAAACTCCTTTCATTTCAAACAGCCTTCACTCTCTCTGTGTGTTTATAAGAGTTCTGCATGTGTTGCTCGAGCTGCTTTAAGAGGAACTTATTTCTGTCATCAAGGTTCCCTCACTTATTCTGACCGAGGATCCGCTATAAGGTATGAAATATATTTTCAGTCGTCAATACGTTTAATTATGTTGACTGTAAACCGCCTTTCTATTTTCAGATTAGTGTGGTTTAGGCTGTCACAACATTTGGAAAAGGTGTAGCGCCATGATGAATTACTGAAGGAGGCATATTAAGAATTTCAGAGAGAGAGAAAGTAGCTAATACAAATAGAAATTTTATGTAATTAACTGCTGAAATTCTTTTATTATCGCTGTCAAAAGGACTATCAATAATCACGCACATGCACAATTGTAAAACTCATCCTTCACAATAAATATTTTGCTGGAATATAATGAAATGAAAGAAGCTAAGAAATCTGAAATTAATTAGAATTTTAAAGTTTAAAGTTTAATTTTAATTCTGCAAATAAATAATAAAAAAAGGTTAATATAGTGAAACGATGGTAACCACAAATTAGTATGGTTTTGCTACACTAACCATAGTTTTACCATGGTCTTTGTAATAAACACACCAAAATAACACTAGAAAATATTTATACAGATTTTACAGCATGAATGCAGTTCGGTATGAATGAGAATTAGAAACATAGCCTATTTCAAAATGAAACCAACCGCTTTTTCAAAAAGTGAAACTCTGACAAAACAATACAAAAATGAATAAACATCATACAATTTAAAAAAAAAAAAAAAAAAAAAAAAAAAAATCCCAGACTGAAAAGTCTGTCAAATAACAGTAGCTAGAACAGTGCTAAAGTTTCTGTCGTGTCGTGCTCTGTTGCATTGTCAGTGCAGATCAAAGCACTACAGGAACTGCCCCGCTTTAAAGGAGTGTCTGTAACAAGTGTGTTCAGTTTATGTTTTTTTTAAGCACACGGACAATTTAATTTAATAACATGAGAAAGATGCGAAACTTTGTTTTATTAAAGACTCGTTTTAATAAATTTCGGGGTTTCGATTCAACACTAGGCTATACCTCTAGGCCTACTATTAGAAGTGAGAAGTAGTAGTTTGGCAGAACAACGTCTTGGGGGGAAAATATCTTTGTAAACTATGCCTCTTGTAAATAGTTCTTTGTACACCATAATTTTATAGCTGATACCTTATTACTTCTAATCCTATTTATTTAGTTTTTTTTTTTTTGTTTTTTGGGTTTTTTTTAATCCATAAAGACAAGATGAAAAAAAAAATAGCCTAATAATTTGACAAGACGAAAAGGACCAAAACTCCATTGTTTATTACATCTTCTATTAATTTCAGTATGTACGTTCATTAAGTCTCTGATTAAATGTAACAGGAAGCCATTCGACAAAGCCATTTTATCAACAGCTGCTTAACAAATAATTAATTCATCAAAAGACTATAACCTTCCACGAAGTAAATCAGGGTTGTCTATTAAATAGAACAAATGTAATATTAATATTCATGTTCACGATTCATTTTATCGTTTGTAAACATTTATGTGGGGAAAGCACTAAAAATGTGTTAAGGAATAAAGGATTAGTTTTGTAAAGACCACCCGCTGACCCAAAAAGTGAAATCCAGCGGCCTGGGAGAAGGTGTTCTTGTGTATGTTGTTTCTTGTGCTTCTGTTAAAAATCACTTGATTTCTAATTTAATTCTGACTAATTTTTCGTTTGAATCTGATTCCAAATTCAAGTGTTTATTAAATATAAATTGTAATAGTAATTTCAACGCTAAAAGCTGATCATAATGTTAGCTGTGTTATAATTTAGATACCTGATTATTCCGGACTCACATACTTTCAGTTATCCGTTCACTGAGGACTAATATCTCATTTGAGCCTTGTGTCGACCGGAGAGCAGATCTCACAATCACTAATTCACCAGTCTGATTTTAGTCAGAGGACATAGGTTGACTAATGCCTGTTCTGTCGACCGCCTACTTCATCCTCTTGACAAAAAGTGTAGTTTACTTAGTCTGTTCCCGCACAACTTGCTAACATCAGTGATAGAAATCAGAAGGTGTCAAATAACTCCTATCATTCATGAGCCTTCAGTTTGATCTACTGTATCCTGGCCGTAGAGCTGCGGTAACAAAAGCCTCCTCACAGTCTAACAGTCATAATGATTTCAGGAGAGTCTAGAATAAATCAAAAAATAATATTTATTTTGCCAGGTATAATAAAACTTCAATCAAGAAGAATAAAGAAAAAACAACATCTGGCAAAGGACCTTATCAGGGGCACAACCCACACCAGTGGAACAGAATTTTCCTCAGATTTGAGATCTTTATTTTTGGTCCATTCTACTATTGTGGGACTGAGATCATATTTCCAATCGCAATGAGACCATAAAAATGATGCAAAACATGAAAGGGATAAGATCATGAATTCTGAAGATATAGTATATGCATTATACAGTAACTTGAGTTCTCAGTACTCAAGGTTTGCTCAGGTTCTTGAAGTCAACTTGCAGTGACCCAGGTCATGTGCCCAGGAGGGAAGGAGAAGGTTTAAGGATGGGTGAAGGGACAGATGAGCAAATGGTTTTCTTCTAGATCTTCCCATCAGATTACTATAAGCAAGTTTATTGTTTTGTTGCATGGCATCCCAGACAGCAAGCAGTGTCGGTCCACATCTGGCCCGCATGGATATCACACGGGCCAGATCTGGGCCAACACTATGTTGCTGTCTGGGATGTGTGTTGCGAGAATTCCTGAGTTTTGGCTTCACGATGTGATCAAAGCAGCCTTATACAATTTAATTTATTTTGCAATGATAATGTAACCCTTCCATATTAATTAATAGGCTGCTGCAAGTATGTGAACAAATAAGACCTCTATATTATGTGAGAAATATATCTCAATATATATATTGTTTTACTAACTTATATACTTAAAATCTTAACATTTTCATTGTTAAATGACCTTTTCCATAAATGTTTAAATGTGTATTCCAATAAAACACGTGTCATGCAATAATTATATAATGCAATAATTTGTTGTGTGATTTTAAACAGCTTTTCTTCATTTGAGCTGAATTATGTACAACATCAATATGACGTGTGGAGAGACTGAATACAGATTTACTGAATCACACCAATAATCAGAGCTGTGATCAGAGCTGGTCAGTGTGTTTCTGTCCTCAAAAACACACACACACATGATCTGATGGACAGGATGTTTAGGATGGACATCTGATAGCAGATCCATCAGATCCATGTGATCGTCTCGTCACATCTCACTCCGACCCATACTCGGAATTTGTGCTCTGCATTTAACCCATCCAAGTGCACACACACAGTAGTGAACATTCACCTGGAGCAGTGGGCAGCCAATGCTGCGGCGCCCGGGGAGCAGTTGGAGGTTTGGTGCCTTGCTCAAGGGTCTCACCTCAGTCGTGGTATTGAGGGTGGAGAGATTGCTGATTATTCACTCCCCCCACCTACAATCCCTGCCGGACCCAAGACTCGAACCCATGACCTTCGGGTTACAAGGCCAACTCTCTATCCATTAGGCCACGACTGCCCCCAGAAGAAATCACCTGACCCCGACGTGACCCCGACCCCGACGTGAAACCATCATGAACATTATATATGCTGCTCTAATGCATCTTTTCATTTCAGTTCAGACTGGAGACCATGTTCAGAGGTCAGAGAAACACTTCAACTCTCTTCATGATGTTTCTGAAGGACAGATAATGATCTTTATAGAGACAGTTCACCCAAAAATATCCCTTATGTCATTACAAATGACTTTCGTTCCTCTGTGAAACACAAAACACTGAGGTTTCCGGTTTTGCCGGTTTTGCCGGAAACCTCAGTGTTTTTGGTCCATGTGATTAAATTCATAAATATTTGGAGTGACATGAAGGAGAGTAAATGATTACAGAGCTTCTGTAGCGGTTTGTTTTCTGCGTCGTGTAGAAATCAAGGACAAACTACTGGAATTCTTGCCTTCATGTCTTCGTTTATTCTGGATAACACAAACAAATATATATGAGGACTTGTGCAGCATATAAAACAGCGTGCGGCAGCAATGCACAACGCTGAGAAAGAGAGAAAATTACAGATAATAAAAAAAAAGAAAAATAATCAACGAAACATCTGAGTGTGCATCAGAGAGGGCTTTAATAAATCACAATGATACAAATATATCATGTGAATTCATCTGTTACATGAAATACAGCCCTAATTGAATCACTGCAAAAACTTGTGCGACCTACCGCTGTGACGTCTCATGCAGACTGGGAAGCAGCAAAGTGGGCCAACCCCCCCAAGTCAGCATGGCAGCAGGAAACCCCAAATATGGTCATGGCAAGTGGAATCACAAAATCATTTCCTAAATACACACCTGCTACATTTCATTTCTGTTCATTTTTAGATCATACACATCAAAAAAACATTAATTCCTATGAGAATCTGCCTTGCCATTATTGCAAATGTTCATTGAAATGAAACTGAAATGAAATGTTCATCTGTCCTGATTCATCTGAAATGTGGTTTTGATTGAATCTCGTGTAGCTGAAGTGAATCATGATGATTGTGAATGTTTTTCAGTGTTTAATGGCACATCAACATTTTTGTTTGAGTTGAGACTCTGTGAATCTGAATCTGCTGAAACTGAATGTGTTTCTCTCAGGGATCCTGAATCTGGTGTCCAGATGAAGATCAGATCTGATCAATCTGAATCTGATCAGATCAACATTTCCATGTCCAGAAAATGATCAGTCATTTATTAATGGTGTCTGTGTGAAGGAAGTGATGATATTTCATTCACTGTAATTTTTCCTGGTTATGTGTCATATAAAATGTAGCTGAAATAAGGCAATCCGTGCTAAACAATGTGATTTTTAAATTCCTTTAAAAATGATTTAACCTCAGATCAATTAGAATGTTTTAATGATGAACTTTAATGAAATGCTTGTGATTTTCCTAAATCTTTTACTGTGAAAAAAAATAAATAAATAAAAAAATTGAGCCGACCACATTTGTTTTGTTGGTTTGATTTAACTAGTAAATGTACAGATGGTTGTCATTTCATTTGTTTTCTGCACAACTGTAAGTGGATCAAATACTGATTTTACACTATGGATTGAATTATGATTAAATGACGGCAGCTTTCCTCAGATTTTTAGTGAAGTAAGCAGCAGAATGTCACCATAAAGGAAATGTTTTTGATCTCTATCTATAATTGCATATTTCATCTCTCTCTTTCTTATATATATGCATTATAATTTGCAACACAATGACTGATGGAGTCCCAGCACAATACTGAAATCAGTGGATCTGTAGCTCCCAGAATCTTAAACCGTTTCAAACTCTTAGAGCAGACATTGTCTTTCAGAAACTAGAAGAGAACTAGAGAATCGGTAAAGAGACCTCATCACTGATCGCTCCTGGACTTCTGCCCACTTCCTGAGGCCAGGGACACTCTAGAGTGTAACATTTATGCATTTGTCAGATGCTTTTATGCAAAATTACTTGTTGCAATGTTGATGGTTTGTAAAGTGGTTTGGAAGCATTGTTTCTGTAAAGCAAATACACCTACAAAAGGCCCTCGGTGAGTCCAACATAGTTGTGCATATGAGGATTTCCCTGCAGCACACCCCTATCTGCTCCTCAGGATCATCCTCAAACTGACACAATGACTCACCGCTTGTTCTGACATGAAGACTGCAGTATGACGCAGGCAATTACACTGGGGGAATACCCTTTACTAGCAAGCACAAGTCCTGTATCTAAAATAGACACACAGTCGAAAAGATTGATGAGGAAACGTGGAGACAACACTGACATGCACCAACATTAGAAATCAGAATGTGCTTTGACCAAGAATTTATCACATTTTATTTTAATAACATGTATAGTATACAGTATATTAGCCTTAATCTTGGTAATGAAGAGCCATCTATAGTTTTAGCTGTAATCGGTGCTGGGTAGATTACTTACAAACTGTAGTCCGTCACTGATTCCAAATTACATGACAAAAAAACAGTTACGTAATACACTGCATTACACATTTTAGACAGTATAATCAGACTACTCTTTGATTACAAGTGACCTAACTCATTTCTTACATTGACTGAAATAAGATATTCTTGTACTATACTGATATTAAAAGACAAAGAGAAAGAAAATATATTCCATTCTTTGTGATTAGCAACATGAAGTGCATTAAATGTTGCATTACGTCAGTTGTTCTCAAACTGTGGTTTGTGAAGGAACCACAAGGCATTATAAGATGAAAAAAATAAATAAATAAGGAGGATCAATAAATGAGTAATTTATTGTTGGTGTAAATAATAATGCACTCATGTAATCAATAAAAAGTAACTGTAGTCGGATTACGAGTATTTTAAAATGTAATATAATCTAATCACAAGTACTATTTTTTTTTACGTAGTCCAGATTACATGAAATCAGTTAAACACTGCCTGCAATTAAAGCTTCAAGAAATGACACAATTACAAGAACTATGGTACATATTTTTAAGGGCAATTATGAAGAAAGTAAAACAGACACAAGTATATTTGGTGGTGGCTGTATTTATGATATCCAAATCCATCCAAATTGCATATTACAGTGATATTTTTGGTGATCTAAAACAAGTTTATACATTTATTAATTTGTCAGTTTATTTTTCAGTTTATTCATTTGACATTAATCCAGGTAATATTATGTATATGGAGTCAAATATGTTGGCCTAGGCAGTTTTCCTTCACTGAAAAAAAAAAACGATAAGTAAGATTTACTTAATTTTTATTTTGCAAGTTTTTGCACACATAAATTTTAAGTAAAATGTAAATATTTAATTAAGTAAAATCTACTTAACTAAGTTAGGTCAAATTAGCAAAGGAAATAAGTAAATTTAACACGGCCAGTTACAGTTTGATAAGTAAGTTTTACTTAATTATTTTAAGTTAAATCTGCAATACTTAAGTACGTTTCACTCAGTCATGGCTTCTAAAATTTACTCAATTAATGAGGCATTGGAAAACAACCATGCTATTAAAGCATGTGATTCACTCACAAACATGTAAATAAGCAAGTAAACAACTTGTTATCCTTTTAAGATAATATGTCTACTCAATATAATTATTATGCAACTGAACACAGAGACCTCAATACCTGGTACACCATACACAATGACGGTGACAATCAGTGGATAGTGTTTGAGTATGAATGGGTCATTTTGAGTGGAAAATAAACTCCAGATGTCACAAAACAGTAAGTTACTAAACCTAACAAAAAAGCAACCATAAAACAGTGTAAATACAACTCAAAAACAGTGAAAATTTTTACCTTTTTAATTATTCATGCCCAAGTGCATGATGGGAAAAATGGGATCATAACTTTATTTACTTAAAGAATCATTGTAAACATAACAAACAATTCCAAGTAAAATACACTTATAAGTTCAAACTTTAATTTCTACAAGCTTAAATTGAGTACTAATATAGAATTTACTTCAATTTTTTAATTCTTGCCTGAACTAAATTATTTAATGTGGAAATTACATTTGTTTGTATGTAGTATTTACTTCACCAAAAAAAATCATTTTTATCAGTGTTGTTTTTATGTGGTAAACATCTGTAAGTTGCTTTTGGTTTCACACAGTTGTTGCATTTCATCATCGAGTCTTTCATGACTGTTATGTAACATGTCAGGATCTGCCTTGAACAATGCTGAGGGAAAGTATTACTCATCATATTTTGCTGGAGGGAAAAGTAGATGGTTTCCACCAAAGGGTGAAACTATAAGTGTAGTTGTATGTCAGAGACACTGATAAAAATAGAAATCATACAAACAGAAAGTCAGTTGCAACCTATTTATGAACAGGATCAAGTGTAAATTGTGGTTAAAGAGATTCTCAGTCATCATTTACGTAGGTGTCATTTTGTGCAATAGGCTTGTAAATAAACAGTGTGTGTGATCATCACTGTGGTTTCTCACTCAGTCACACACATCTGTTTCGCATTAAAACATGTAAATGATGTACAGTATTTAAATACTTTTTGAAATAAAAGTAATGTAATAATGTGATGTGTAATGTGATGTCAGAAGACATCTACAGAAGATATGAAATACTATCTCTCTCTATACAGTATGTACATGACATTTTTCATGCGCTGTGATGCACTTGTGAACTTGTGTGTTGGAAAACAGTAAAAATGAGCAGCAAAAGTTTAACAACTACAGCTGTGACCTTTAACACACAATCACTCAAAACCTCTCACACTTTCTAATGATGTGATCAAAGCAACTGTACAAAATATGATTCAGTTCAGAGTGAGCAGATGAACTGAATGATGATAGCAACAATAGCTGGAAACAATCGGATGAGGACGAGAAAGAGTAAGGCTGAATCCATCAGACCAGAGGGTTTTTTTTCCCCCATAAATTAGTCTGTCAGACCAGCAAAAAGACAATCCAAGATGGCGGCGCGACCAGACGCAGCGGCTTCTCCAGATCCCAAAGACGGTGCTTTTATGTCTTTTAATGTCGTCTGTTCGTCTCCAAATAGTGTCAATTTACCGCTAATTCATCGGGAGATCACTCCGGGATACATCTATGATCGCCAAAGCCTTTTGGATATCGACAACACATACAAACACAAACTCTCGCCGGCGGCTACTGAGAAGCTACGAGGCCTTTGTTTACTACTGGAGCCGGACCTCGAGACCGCGGCCTCGCCTACTGACGCTACCCGCACAAGGCGGCGTCGCAAGCGGTGTGAGAGAGGACGGAAGCGCGGTAAGCGCGGAGGTATACGAGCTAGGCTGAGGGCTAACCCCACAAGACCGGCTCTTCCAACACTCATGCTCTCAAACGTTCGCTCTCTGGAAAACAAACTGGACTTAATTCAACTCAGTCGATCTACACAGCATGAGGCAAGGGATTGTTGTGTGTTTATTTTCACTGAAACATGGCTAAACGACAACATCCCGGACTCCGCCATTCAGCTGCATGGCCTAACCTGCTACCGAGCGGACAGAGATTCATCACTGTCTGGTAAGACTCGCGGGGGTGGCTTGTGTGTTTACGTCAACAAAAAATGGTGTAACAATGCTGCGGTAGTATCTAAACACTGTTCATCACTGGTGGAGTTTATGGTTGTGAAGTGTCGACCGTTCTATCTGCCGCGGGAGTTCACGGCCATTGTTATTGTCGCGGTTTACATTCCTCCGTGTGCAAACGCTAAGGACGCGCTTCGTGAACTGTACAGCGCCATCAGCGAACAACAAACAAATAACCCCGACGGCTTTTTCATCATAGCCGGTGACTTCAACCACGCAAACTTAAAGACAATTTTGCCAAAGTTCTACCAACATGTGAACTTTGCAACAAGGGGAAACAACACACTGGACTTTGTTTACACAACAGTTAAGAACGCATACAAAGCCGAACCCCGCCCCCACCTCGGGTACTCGGACCACATCTCTGTTATGCTAATCCCAGCATATAGCCCACTTCTCAAACTCACCAAACCGGTTCAAAAGCAGATCACAGTATGGCCAGAAAATGCTACCTCTGCACTGCAGGACTGCTTCCAGGACACAGACTGGAACATGTTTAAAGAGGCAGCCACTTACAACAACCACACAGACCTACAGGAGTACACTGAAACTGTGACTGCTTACATCAAAAAGTGCACAGATGATGTGACAGTCACAAAGACCATCACCACACGCGCCAACCAGAAGCCATGGATGACAGCAGAGGTTCGTGGGCTGCTAAAGACCAGAGATGAAGCTTTCAGATCAGGAGATAAAGCAGCCCTCAAAACAGCAAGAGCCAATCTGTCCCGCAGCATCAAAAATGCAAAACGGTCATATGCTCAAAAAATCAACAATCACTTCACAGACAGCAGAGACACACGGAGTCTGTGGCAAGCCATTCAGACCATCACAGACTACAAGCCCCCGCCACAGGCCTGTGATGATGACACATCCCTCCCAGATACACTCAACCACTTTTATTCACGGTTTGAAATGCAGAATGACACACCTGCACAAAAACTGCCCACACCTCCCAACGACCAGGCGCTCTGTCTGTCTCCAGCCGACGTAAGGAAGACCCTATCTAGGATTAACCCACGCAAGGCTGCGGGTCCCGACAACATACCTGGCCGTGTACTGAAAGACTGTGCTGTACAGCTGACAGATGTCCTAACAGATATCTTCAACACCTCGCTGAGCCAGGCAGTCATCCCCACATGTCTCAAATCCACAACAATCATACCGGTACCAAAGAAATCACCTGTGTCCTGTCTAAATGACTACCGTCCCATAGCACTGACTCCAATCATAATGAAGTGCTTCGAGAGGTTAGTCATGCACAACATCAAAACCAGCCTCCCCAACACACTCGATCCGCTCCAGTTTGCATACCGTCCAAACCGCTCCACAGACGATGCAATTTCCTCCACCCTCCACCTGGCTCTTACCCACCTAGAAAATAAAGACTCTTATGTTAGAATGCTGTTCATTGACTTCAGCTCAGCATTCAACACAATAATCCCACAACAGCTCACAAATAAACTAAACCTACTGGGCCTTAACAATTCCCTCTGTAATTGGATTCTGGACTTTCTAACCGGAAGACCTCAGTCAGTCCGTGTCGGCCACAACACCTCGAGCACTACCACACTGAGCACAGGTGCCCCACAAGGCTGTGTGCTCAGCCCGCTGCTCTTCACGCTGCTGACCCATGACTGCACTGCCAAGTTCAGCTCCAACCACATCATCAAGTTCGCTGACGACACAACAGTGGTAGGTCTCATCAGCAACAACGATGAAACGCACTACAGAGAGGAAGTGGCACAGCTGGCTGAATGGTGTGGTGCAAACAACCTGTCCCTCAATGTGGAGAAGACAAAGGAGGTTGTGATGGACTTCAGGAGAAACTCCGCTGATCACCCCCCACTGACCATCGACAGCTCGCCTGTGGAGAGAGTCAGCAGCACTAAATTCCTGGGGGTGCACATCACAGAGGACCTCACCTGGACCACTAACACCATGTCACTCTCCAAGAAGGCACAACAGCGCCTACACTTCCTCTGCCGGCTGAAAAGAGCAAGTCTCCCTCCACCCATCCTCACCACTTTCTACAGGGGCACCATTGAGAGTGTGCTGACCAGCTGCATCACTGTCTGGTACGGGAACTGTACTGCAGCAGACCGCAAGACCCTCCAGCGGACAGTGAACACAGCTGCAAGGATCATCGGTGCCCCTCTCCCCTCCATCCTGGACATTTTCCTCACACGATGCTCCAGCAAAGCCAACAGTATCGTAAAGGACTCCACACACCCCTCCCACAGTCTCTTCCAGCTCCTACCATCAGGTAGACGGTACCGGAGCATCAGAGCCCGCTCTGCCAGACTGCTCAACAGCTTTTTCCCCCAGGCTGTGAGAGCCCTGAACTCAAGTCACCCCGCCCCTCTCTGAAACCTCATACAAACCCCCTACCTCCTGAAACATGGACAATCTGGAACTTATGGAACTTTGTTTGTGCAATCGAAGAGTGCTACAGGTGAGTGGGCCTGTACAAACCACCTATAGTAGCACACTCTCTTCCTCTATGCGCACTAGTCACTTTTCACACACACTGCTGTGTGCACACAAATCCCACAAAAAGACTCAGTAATATCAGTAATATATGTATGTTTACATGCTCATGCACTACAAATCATCCTGCACTGTTTCCCAGCCAGCTGCTTGAACTCACATTGTCTCTCTTTGCACAAGTACAGTATTTATCTGAAGCATTCGTATAGTTTGTATAGTTTGTATTTTTTAGTTTATGTATAGGTAAATTTTTTATATAGATAGTATATTTATAGTCAAAATCTATCAGTAGGATAGTTTGTGTATAGGTTTATATTGTTTTACTTCATTGCTGTATGCCTGTATTTATGTAGCACCGTGGTCCTGTGAGGCACGACATTTCGTTCCACTGTATGCCCCCCCATGTAGCGGAATGACAATAAAGCTCAACTCAACTCAAGCTCAACTCAACTCAACATGATGCTGAGTCAGACTGAATCTCTCATTGGCCTTGACGTAGTTTTCTCTGACTGTACATGCTTTTCATTTTGAGTTTTCTTTGACCTCTTGGGCTTTTGCAGCTGGACTGCTGTATTTTTACACTATGCATGTACTGAATAATGACAGGCTACCATACAATATTCAGTAGGCTACTTGCATTACATGCAGTAAAATAATTCACCTTACTATTAGCGATTTATATACTTTTATGTAATTGCAATTTTTGTTGTACACAATATACCTTTTTTCTGAATGCTGTGTTCTCTATTTTTTAAAGTTCTTAAATATAGCCGATATTGTAATATATCGTTAATAAATGAGATGAGACAGGCTGAAGTACTGCATCAACATGTTCTCTAATGTGATTCTCACTTTCAGTTTACTGCAGGAACATAGTTTTAACTTCAGGTCAGATTTATATCACATCTCAGGCATTTCAGAATGAATCAGAATCAGAATCAGAATGAGCTTTATTGGCCAGGTATGCTTACACATACGAGGAATTTGTTTTTGTGACAGAAGCTCTACAGTGCAACAGAAAGACAGCAACAGGACAGGACACAGATAATAAAAGAATAATATACAAATAGGCAATGTACAAATAGCAAAAACACAATATATAATATAGACAATTATGGTGTACAGGTCTAATATGTGCAAATCTGAAATGAAAAAAATAAGTATGTGTGTTGAATAAATAATTTATAATAGTGTTGTGTGTTCCACTTTTAATGTCAAGTGTTCATGAGATGGATTGCCTGAGGGAAGAAACTGTTCCTGTGTCTGGTCGTTCTGGTGCTCAGAGCTCTGTAGCGTCGACCAGACGGTAACAGTTCAAAGAGGGAGTGTGCTGGATGTGAGGGGTCCAGAGTGATTTTTCCAGCCCTTTTGCTCACTCTGGATGAGTACAGTTCTTGGAGAGTGGGGAGGGTTGTACCAATGATTCGCTCAGCAGTCCGGACTACCCTCCGTAGTCTTCTGAGGTCAGATTTGGTAGCTGAGCTGAACCAGACAGTTATTGAAGTGCAGAGGACGGATTCAATGATGGCAGAGTAGAACTGTTTCAGCAGCTCCTGTGGCAGGTTGAACTTCCTCAGCTGGAGAAGGAAGTACAACCTCTGCTGGGCCTTTTTCACAATGGAGTCTATGTGATTGTCCCACTTCAGGTCCTGGGAGATGGTGGTGCCCAGGAATCTGAATGACTCCACTGCAGTCACAGTGCTGTTCATGATGGTGAGTGGGGGGAGAGCAGGGGGGTTTCTCCTGAAGTCCACGATCATCTCCACAGTTTTGAGTGTGTTGAGCTCCAGGTTGTTTCAGTCAATGAAAGCCTCGGCCAGGACTTTAACTGAGAATGAAATACTGAGACAACAAACTAAAGCGAAAGTACACAACAAACTAGTGATTTAAATGGATAGCGGCGTTCTGTAATAGTGTTTTATGTTTTTACATTATGTAATGATTTCACAAATAGAAGGTCAAAGCATTGCTAAATGCGGCCGAAACATAAAAGCCAGAAGAAATGAAGAGCTGTTTTGTAGCCGATAGAGCCTGTTTTAATTGCTGGAGAGGAAACCAAACGATCCGGCTTTCACAAAAAAGGGTCGGGATTTCCATCACTTGAAATTCGTCTGTGTAAAAACATAATAAGCGCTTCCTCTCATTGGTCGAATCCACCTCGTGTTCGTGTTTGGCTCCTCCTCTTATTTTGAAGGGTTTCCCCGGCGCCTGAGCTTCACTCAGAAACTGTTGGAGGAATTAAGCGCTTTTCCAAATCCAGCAGTTCAAGAGGAATTTCATTCAGCTTTCGCTCCACTCACACAAGTAATTCATCCACTAAAGGTAAGAAATACATTTACTATAAGCTGCATGTTTAAATACAGTTTGACAGTGTCAAAACTGTTCTAGGAATCTTTTCTGCAGGAAAAGAAGGGCATGTTCAAATGTAAAATGTTTATTACGACAAACAACATGAGTGACTCTCTTGACTTCGTGCCATTCTACAATTCTTAAATGTCATTAACTTTATCAAAGTGTTTTCATAATTAAATTTGTCGGCGCTCACAGCGCGTTATTATCACTCGATCATCCGTCTCTGTTTAATACTCCGGCTTCTCTCTGCATAGAGCGAAATTGCATTTTCACATCACGGACGTGTGGACACAGTGTACATTAAATGAGAAATACATAAACAATAGTTTTACACGACAATTTCTGGTTGTATTGAATTAGGTTTGTCCAACACTGGCACGCGCAGAGTTGAACTTTCCGCGGGCACGCGCTTTTGCCCGTTTCACTTTATAGCAGAGGAGATGACTTCACCTTTTGTTTTTCTTTGTCTGAAAGAAGTTACCGCTATCAGCAAACGTGGTTAGGTCAGTGATCCTCAGCATTTCACACAAACCCATATACCCACGGCATGAGCGCGTGCTCGCGCACACACAAACACAGAACTGCACGCGCTTCATCAGATCGAGCGACAGGAGCGCGCTGCAATCAGGGGCGGACTGGCCGGGAGAATTACCGGTGGCCTGGCAGCCAATTTGGCCCGCTGCCCTACATTTTATTTTTAATATATACATTTTTTTTTAATATATTGTTGTTGTTGTTTTTGTTGCCTGCCGAATGTACTTAAGTGATTATGTCCAAATTCGCCATTCAGTAATACAACTCTAATAAATCACGAATCGGTTAGTCTTGACTGGCAACGCGATTCGCCTCACGCGCGCTCCGCGCATCCGCGCGTCCGCCAAAAGGATGCGAGACTGGAGAATGGAGTGGAAGTGCCCAGGTGGAGCAGAGAGGCAAAACCGTCCTGTTCAGGACTTCAAGTGCAGGTCAGTTACATCTGTAAATAGACTATTGTAGTTTTGGCTTTATTTACTTAGTTAAACATTAAACTGCTAAATGTTAGCAGTAACAGTCAATTACTGACCAAAACGACATAATTGGCTACTATTGTAAAGAGTAATAGCAGACAAATATTCACATCGTTTTATAAGGTTTAGAGGGAGCTGAGGCAGACAACAACACAACCCTTACGAAAATTAACCTGGTTTTACTAAAAATAAAACCAAAAACCTTGGTTACTATAGTTAAATTACACTTTTAAAAATAAAGGTGCTTCATTTACGATGCCAGAAGAACCCTTTTTGTATAAAAAAAAAAAAAAAAAAGAAAAGAAAAAGATAGTTCTTTGTGGAAGAATGATTCTTTGTGGAAACAAAAATGTTTCTTCTATGGCATCACTGTGAAGAACCTTTTAAGCACCTTTATTTTTAAGAGTGTAACCACAAATTAACAATGGGTTTGCTACACTATGTTTCACCATGGTATTTGTAGTAAAACTCTGGTTATACAAATGGTAATCAATCCGCCAAAAAACATAGTTACTATACTTTTACCATAGGCCTAATAATACCATGGTTAATTTTACTTAGGACAAAACAACCCATGATAATGCAAAAACATGTTCAGTGTTAATATTTTTCTGTAAAGATATATTCAAGATGTAGCTATTAAATGTACTAATTTTGGCAAGATAAAACAATAACACATGGTACTAATGTAATACTTAAATTTTTCTAAAATAAATGTATATGTGCAAACAAATTACAATGAGGTGGTTGTTTTGCAACAAGGTGGAGATGTGTTGATGAAAAAGTGACAGGTACAAGAAAATTAGTGAAAAAGTAAACGTGAGGGACAGAGAGATGTCAGGGAAAATGAAGAGACTAAAAAGGGAGATGGAACTTCAAGAGATAACATTTAATTATTTTGCGCGGTCCCAGCCTAGGGATTTAAACTTTTTTTTTAATTTGTTGTGGATGTATGGGATGGCCTGGATGAGTGTGAGATTTTTGTCCCAACCCGCCCCTGGCTGCAGTCCCGTAGGTTTCGGGAAGGAGTCATTCTGCCGTCATCATTTATTTCAACAAAAGTCATAATGAAGGTATGACAAGCGTTTAAATATACTTTGACCGTGTGAACTTTTTTTATGATTATCAAGTTATCAGGTATACTGTTCAAGTAGCAGATCTAAGCAAAGCAGCGAGTCTCTCACCAACTGATGCTCGATGTGTAGCTCTATTGGTTTTCTAATGACACGTTAGAATACGAGTTCAGTTCCATCAGTCAGCACGGAAAACACGCTCTGTTCTGTCACTGTGCGTGGAGATGAAGTGTGCTTTTGGATAAGGAAACGTTCATTGTGAGAGTGAGTCTCTGTGTTTGATGGTTTCACACACAAGTCTCTTCTCTGCTGTCCAATTAAATATGATTCAAATTTGAAATTGCTTTTGAAAGATTTGACCAGTATGTATAATTAGTCTATTCACTGTTATTTCTGTTATTACAATGGTGCCCTCTACTGCAATATGTTACATAAAAATACCTATACAGTCGTGGTCAGAATTATTGGCACCCTTGGTAAATATGATCAAAGAAGGCTGTGAAAATGAATCTGCATTGTTAATAAAAAAATGTTTAAACAATTCACAAAAATCTACCCTTTCATTGGAGAATAAGAATTTAAAATGAGGGGAAATATCAATATAATAAATGTTTTTCTCTAATACACATTGGCCGCAATTAACGGCACCCTTTTATTCAATACTTTTTGAAACCTCCATTTGCCGTTTTAACAGCTCTAAATTTTCCCACATAATGCCTGATGAGGTTAGAGAACACCTGACAAGAGATCAGAGACCATTCCTTCATCCTGAATCACTCCGGACCCTTTAGATTCCCAGCTCCATGTTGGTGCTTCTTCTCTTCAGTTCACCCCACTCATTTTCTATAGGGTTCAGGTCAGAGGACTGGAATGGCCATAGCAGAAGCTTGGTTTTGTGCTCAGTGACCCATTTTTGTGTTGTTTTATTATTGTACTGTTGGAAGATCCAAACATGGCCCATTATAAGATTTCTAACAGAGTCAGTCACTTATTGATTTTTTTATCTGTTGGTATTTGATAGAATCCATGATGCCATGTGTCTAAACAAGATGTCCAGGACCTCCAGCAGAAACATAGGCCCACAACATCAAAAATTCAGCAGTATATTTCATTGTACACATGGGGTACTTTTTTATCCCTGTATTCACCAAACCCATCTTGAGTGTTTGCTGCTAAAAAGCTAATTTTTTAGTTTCATCTGACCATAGATGCCAGTCCCATTTGAAGTTCCAGTCGTGTCTGATAACTGAATATGCTGGAGTTTGTTTTTGGATGAGCGAGGATAATTTTTCTTGAAACCCTCCCAAACAACATGTGGTGATGTAGGTGCTGTTTGACAGTTTTTTTTTTTTTTTAAGGTTTTCTGACCCCGAGATTCAACTTTTTTCGGCAGTTCTCCAGCTGTGGTCCTTGGAGAGTCTTTAGCCGCTCAAACTTTCCTTCTCCCCGTGCATTAGGACGATATAGACACACATCCTCTTCCAGGCAGATTCATAACATTTTCTGTTGATTGGAAATTCTTAATTATTGCCCTGATGGTGGAAATGGGAATTTTCACTGCTCTAGCTCTTTTCTTAAAGCCACTTCACTAATTTGTGAAGCTCAATTATCTTTTGCTGCACATCAGAAATGTATTCTTTGGTTTTTCTCATTGTGATGGCTTATTAAGGGAATTTGGACTTTGTTTTCCCTCCTATTTATATTTCTGTGAAACAGGAAGCCATGGCTGGATAATTTCATGTTCATAATCACCCTGGAGTGCTCAAAAATTGTAAATATGAATGGGAATATACTTCAGAGATATTTTACTCATAAGAATTTCTAGGGGTACCAATAATTGTGTCCAATGTGTATTTGAGAAAAAACATTTATTTCATAATGAAATTTTCCCCCATTTTCAATTGTTTTAGTTCAATGAAAGGTTAGATTTTTGTGATTTTTTTAAAATAAAAGATCAAAAGGATTAATAATGCAGATTTATTTTCAGAGCCTTCTTTGATCATATTTACCAATGGTGCCAATAATTCTGACCACGACTGTATGTAATTGTTGCATTTTATAATATTGTTTTGCTGAAATATTATATTTTTGTGTGAAGAACAGAGTGAAATTTAAGTAATTTGTTTTCCACGCTTTTGTGATGAGAAATCCTAGATTTTTTTTTTTTCTGCCTAAAATGCACGTCAATACACTTTTCCCACGGACATGTAAATATTTGTTAAGGTGTAAAATATTTATTAAACATAAATGTTTGTTATTGAAAAACACTTGACATGCAGTAATTTGTTATGTGATTTAAAATGATTTCCCTCTTTTTTTTTCAGAATTGAAAGATGGACATTACAGTGTCATGTGGAGAGATTCAGACTCCAGCCGGTTTTCTGTATGTGATTCTGCCTGTTTTACTGAATCACACCAATAATCCAGACTGTGAGCAGAGCTGGTTATCAGAGGTGAGTGTGTTTCTGTCCTCAAACTACACCATTACACACACACACACCCACACACACACACACATTTTCTTCTTTTATTTGGATCCACAAGGCAAGCAACAAAAACGGAATCCAAATACCTTGGGAAGACAATTTGCAAGATGACAGGTACACATGACTAACATACATTCACAAGTCCTTATATTTATAATATTTAACACTCAAGGATAGACAAAACGTCTTCGTTTCTATATTTGCATACTCCCTATAACTTTATGCTATTTCAGATTTTCAATACACTCCATTCTGTGGGATTCATAAGCATGTTTCCTCATGGGGACCAAAAACTGTCCCCACAAGGTCGAAATTTACTGGTATTACTATACGTGTGGGGACATTTGGTCCCCATAATGTGATGAATACCAGGTACACACACACACACACACACACACACATGATCTGATGGTGTTTTATTTGTTCAGGATGGGCTTCTGATAGCAGATCCAGTGAATCCCAAATGGATTGATCCTGTTATTTCTGTCTCATCTGATCGTCTCGTCACGTCTCACTGTGTGAATCTGAATCATGAGATCCGTTGTGATTCTCCTGATGGAGTAAATCAACTCAATCTCTCTCAACATTCATCTGTTTAATATTAATGTATTATTAGTAATTCTGCTCTAATGCTTCTTTCATTTCAGTCTCATTTCAGTCATGTGACCGCATTCAGAGGTGAGAGAAACAGTGAAACACATCAGTGTGTCCTGATTGAGATCAAACTCTGTGTTGAACTGAATCTTCTGTGAATCTTCAAGTGAATCATGATGATTGTGAATGTGTTTTTCAGCGAGGAATCAAACTGCAGCGACTCCAAACTCAGGTGAGTTTCAGCTGATAAACATCTGATTATTCACTAATAAAACACTGCAGATCTGATTCACACTCAATCCACTTTCAGTCTTTTCTCTCATATTGACTCATATTTGTGATCTGTGTGTTTTTAAAGATGATCTGAATGAAGCGTCTCTCCAGCTCTCAGGTACAACATTCAGAGCTTTAAACCTCTTTCTAATATTGATTAATCATTATTGATCAGCTGATTATATATTTGATCACTTGTTTAGATCAGTTGTGGTGGCTTCTGGCTGTTTTCATCATTCTTCTGGTATTTCTCTGTTTCTTGCTGCGTAAAAGGATCTTCAGGTGAGACTGCTGTCATCAATCACCTATTCAGTTTCTATTCAATTCAATTTACCTTCATTTCAATAAATCACATGAACAGTTAAGATCTGAAACAGATGTGGAGACATTTGCTGTATGAAGTTTCATGTGCTGCATCTATAGGAAACTGAGGAAGGTCAGATCTGATGATCCTCATGCAGTGCAGGAATCTGAGCAGTTAAAAGCTCCTGAGATTGAGGTTTAATCAACATCACGGGTCATTCTTCATATCTACTCAAACTGAACGAGGCACAAAGCTGATTTCCAGACCATCTCTGTTCCTCTGATCCACAAGCCTCCATACGACAATCTGCTGAAGACATCTGAACCAAACCATAGCCTTCAAACCCAAGGCACTTACCACAAACAATTATTATTTTCTGTGTTTTATTTCTGCTCTGACTTGTTTCTTGATCTAGCTTTGAATAAATGTGAATGAAAATGATTTATTTTTAATGTTGTTTATGTTTCTGGGGTATGCTATGTAAGATACAGTTGAAACAATGAAAAGGAAATGTACTCTAAATTACATGATTACAGATTTTTATTCTTATCCTTACATTTTTATTAAACTCTTGCTATTTTTAAACTATATGTGCATATTAGTTTTGATTTTAAATGACAGTTCACCCAAAAGGATCATTCTGTCCTCATTTATTCATGCTCATGTGGTTCAACATGTACAATTTACTTTCTTGTATGAAAGCTACGACATGTTAAAAAATTTTAGGCAGGAAAGAAAGTTTTGATATTAGTGGATATTTATTTAAATTATACAAATATATGTTGTGCTTCTTGAGGACTGGGGTAACAGCAGCAATTCTTCAACAAACCGGTAGGAAGGGGATCAGGTATACAAGTAGTAGCTTTCAAACCTGAAACTACTGTAACAAGTGAGGCAAAATCAGGTTGTACAAAATTTGAACGAAAAATTCTGCACACTAGCATGAGAACTATTAGGATATTTTTCCCAGCCGTCTCAAAGGTGCAGGTTGAGTGGGTACAACAGTTAGCGAAAGCTGATTACAGTTTCTTAAGTTTTAAATATGGATATTTTTCTTACAAAAACGCATTGCTTCTCGTCAGAAGGCATTTATTAACCCCGGAGCTGTGTGGAACACTTTTTATGATGGATTTATGCACTTTATTGCTTCAAAATCTCAACCCCCATTTGCTAACATTACAAAGCTTGGAAGGACATTTTTAATATAACTCCAATTGTGTTCGTCTGAAAGAAGAAAGTCACATACACCTAGGATGGCTTGCAGGTGAGTAATGGGAGAATTTTCATTTTTGGGAGAACTATCCATTTAAACTCAAGACAATTGGATGGGTGTCTGTTATTTACTGTTTTAGGCTATTTCAAGTAGAAATGAGTAGAAATCTCTTACAACTAGCCCATTTTAACATTAACTCCCGGTTTCACAGGCAAGGCTTAAGCCTAGTCCTGGACTAAAATGTAAGTCTGAGCTGTTTCAACTGAAATAAACTTGCACTGACTGATCTTAAAATATATCAGTGCCTTTGTTTTGTCTCAAGATGCACACCAGTAATGTTTTTTTTTTTCTAAGGCATGTTAATAAAAATTACTTAAATGTCCTAATTGAACAATGGCCTAATCCTGTGAAACTGGTGAACAGTCTGGTGAATCCTGTGAAACTGTCTGTGAAACCGGGCCGTAATTGTCAGGGGTGTGGTGAAGAAGGACTCAGATGCAGAGTAAGAGTGCAGGGAGAATTTATTTCTCGTCACAAAACATAAAATAACATAAACAATATTTAACTGCCGCTTAGGCTTAAGGAGATTCCGGAGCTGGCCGGCAAACACTGCGGCCACACAAGCTGCTGGACTTCCGTGCTACGAATCCTGCAGCACAGGGGAACAGAGAGTCAGAGACAGAGGTGTGCACATGTAATGCGAACATACGCAAGAACAAACAATCTACTCACGACGAGGAACAGAAAGGTAGAGACATATAAGGGAGTGGGGGAACAAGCGACAGGTGGGGGAGAGACGACTCGTGATTCGCGCACCCCCACTGAGGGATCAGCGCTGATTACCCGGACCACGAGCCGCCGAACCTGACAGGACAACACAAAACACGAGAGGAGCCGGAGCAGCCCCCTGACCCGTGACAGTAATGTCTTGATCTTAAACCCTGAAAGATCTGTTGATTGTTCCATAAAATCTTGCATCTACAAAGCAAATCTCAGTTTTTAAAGTTTTGAAATTATGTATTCGGATATACTGACAGTTTCATCATTTAAGTCTTCTTATGTCCGCCTTTTATTGATCTTATCAAGATGATATTTCATTAGTTTGTTACTAGATTTCAAGTGTAACCTTAAGTCAGAACTGTTAATAAACCATTCCTCTTATAAACCATGTTCAAAGTTTTGATTTAATATTAATGTTTAAATATACTCAGAATAAAAGGCACATTCTAGCAATATTATGCTTTTTTATTTCTGTCATTTGTATAAGTAGCAGAGAGGGTGATGGTGTTATATGAAAATGTTTTGCTTCATAATGCTGTAAATGTTGCTTCAGCCATTCAAAATCAGAGACAGAAGAACAATGTGGCAGTAACTGTAATAGAAATAAGAGCAAACAATTAGTTTATGACACTGTGAGTGATGTTTGCATAAGACTAGTTGGCCTACTGTAGAGTGTTTTTCAGGAAGTGGAGTGCAGAAAAGGAGTTTGAATGCCCCTGCCATATGACTCACAGCAGACTCTGCATAATATATTAAGAGAAATGGGTGGAGTTTAGTTTAGAGTTGTGGTTAGTCTAGTCTGCCCATAAATAAGCAGTGAGGTGCTTCTTCACAACTAGCACCTTCAGGAGGACTTTCTTTCAGCGTTCATCTCCATCACATATTGTGGCCAAGGATCCACTTAAGGTATGAAATATGTTTAATATGTCGAGCATGAACAACTGTGTAAAGATGATAAATGTATCTTTAATATAAAAAATATGTTTGGAATATGGAGAAAAGAACTGGTGTAACTGAAATAAATCGACGACTCTTTAATTCAGTGGTGCTCGATATGTGACTCTACTGTGATATAATCTTGATTTGATCAGAATATGTGTCAGTGTCAGTTCTACGTTTGTAGCTCATTCATGATTCCTCTCTCTCCATTCAGTGGATAGTTTAGCGTCCTCAGGACCGGGTCAGGGAGAAAACTCCTCTTAAGCTATTTAATGATATATCTCTTTAATGAGTTTAACATCAATCAATTCTACAGATTGTACAGGATTTTATGTCTTCACACTACACTGCCCGATTCTTGATATTTAACTGATCTATGATTTTTTGAAATTCTTTTTTTTTTTTTTTTTTTAGAATAAAACATGTTTTATTAAAATATATTAAAGTGTCAGTGTCAGTTCTGCATGATCCACTCATTTAAAGTAATCGTATGCTAATGAAACGCCTGCATCTAGAGCAGTTTCAAGTTTTACTCAGTCAATCTAAACATGGTAATCAGGTTCTTCAGAATCACTAGAAAGTTTCTGGCATGGGTTGGGGTTGGACATTTCTGAAAATAAATCACTCTTTTAGCTCCTTACCCTAAACCTAACCATCAGAACTAAGCACCTCACCCAAGCCCTTATCCTAGACCTCACCTAACCTTTACTCAATTATAACCTGACCCCTAAAACCATGTCTTGACCCTCAAACAGGCCTTTAAAGAAATCGAGGACTGGCCAAAATGTCCTCACTTTACAAGTCTGTCCTCACTCCGATGCTCTAAAACTCAAACTGGCCCTCACAAAGATGTCTGTACAAGTGCACACACACACACACACACACACACACACACACACACACACATGATCTGATGGTGTTTTATTTGTTCAGGATGATCGTCTGATAGCAGATCCATCAGATCCTCAAAGACTGAGTGATCCTGTTATTTCTGTCTCATCTGATCGTCTCGTCATGTCTCGCTGTGTGAATCTGAATCATGAGATTATCTGTGATTCTGCTGATGGAGTAAATCAACTCAATCTCTCTCAACTTTTATCCGTTTTATATTAATTTATTATTATAAATGCTGCTTATACACCATATTTGGCCCCACGTTACTTTCACTTTCACTTTATTTATATATATATATATATATATATATATATATATATATATATATATATATATATATATACACACAAAATGAAAATTAGTGAGATCAAGGTAAATCTTAACTATTATTTTCTCTTGTGGACTATATGTAAACGTCTTTTATGTGAAATATCTTATTCAGGTCAGTAAACAATAACATGCATTCTGTATGATCCCTCTTATTTTGGTAAAATAATTAACATTTTGCAGATTCTGAAAGGTGTATGTAAAGTTTTGAATTCAACTATATATATATATATATATATATATATATATATATGAACGTCTCACTATAGCTTATACATTGAATGAAAATTTTAGTAGCCTACTCTTAGTTTCATTTAATTTACGAATTAGGTTCGACATTGGCACGGAGAGGAAAAAACATGTGCATGTGAATTTACAGGTGGACTTCAAGCACAAAATCACTTATCAGATCACAGACACAACCACAGAAACACAATAATGTTCACAAATAAGCATGTGTGCATCGCTTGCTTTCAGTGCTTCCTATTTGTGGTTTCACAACATCCGTGTGTGCTGCAGATCGGGGATTTGCACAGACATTTTGAGAGGCAGGGGCTCAAGTGGTAAAAAGGGCACTTCTCATACTGTATTTATTTATTTTCTAAACAAAACATTAAATATAATAACACAACTCTGACTTTTATTTCATTTTATTTCCCTCACACTCACCCAATTGTTTCATGTTGTTTCATTTTTCAACAGATGTCTAGAAAATAATCAGTTCACATAAAGAGCATGGTCTTTGGCATTCATAACTTTATCACAAGAACAGGCAACAACAAAGGAAACTAAGCCACAATGTGCATGTTTTCTATTCTACTAGTTCCAAGTATAGGCTATATTTAGAATAAATGTCTGCACAAAGTAGAGGGACATATTTTCACTAATGGCCTAATTTGTTTATTTTGCACAAGACAATAAATAGTTTTAATGCTTTTGGTGTTATTGTAATATATAAAACTTCAAAATCAACAAAGAACTTCACACTAAACTGAAAAAGGCAGTTGGTGGGTCATTCCTGGGATTCGGTAATATTTCAGTCCCCCATAGTTTCTAAAGTGGTGGTTCAACAAAATTAATTGTTAGAAGCTTTTCACAAAACTTTGGGATGGCCATTAAAATGGATAAATAGGTAGCTGAATTTGTCCACACACTGCAAAGATTCAGACAGACCAAAAAAGGTCTACCAAAAATATATTTTTTTATTTTTATGATTTCAACTCAAAAATCCAAAAAGTTGTTGAACATACGAGTGCTATCACGAGACAGGATCACACTTCTCTGATTTTTCGTCATTTTGAGTCTGCAAAACATTCTTCTGATTTCAGATTCCTGGGAATTGAGAGGGTTCTTTTGCATAGGAGAGGTGGTAACCGTGATAGAAAATTGTTACAAAGAGAGGCTTTTTGGATTTTTGAGTTGAAATCATTAACCCCAACAGGATTAAATGAAGAAATGACTCTTGCGTGTTTTTTTGTAAAGGGAAATTGTTGGCATGACAGTTATCCATCATTGATTAAGATCAGCTGACAACAATTTGCAATTGTGCCTATATAAAACTATATAAGTGTGGTGTTGCTTTTATTTGCCTCATGAGCACTGAAGAAAGCATGGGCTGAAACGTCTGCTCTCTGGTCTGTTTTTAAGACACTCTGCACTTTTTCACTTTTGCATATGAAAAATAAAAAAAATAAATTTTTGGTAGACCTGTTTTGGTCTGTCTGAATTTTTGCAATGTGTGGACAAATTCAGCTACCTATTGGACTAAAAAATTTCTTCTTTTTGTTCTCCGCACCTGAGAACTTTTTGTTTGTTCTAAGCGCACACAATTCCTGCTTCATTATAATGGATAAAAATAATTTTGGCTTTTTCAAATTTTTTAGCATAAAATAATGTTTTATATCTATCTTAAACCAAACGTTTTGTCATGTCCCTGAGGCACTTCACTGAGTTTGTACTTAGAAAATTATTAACACAATGTGCATAGTGTCTGGGATTTTGGGCAACAATGTAAGCATTTATTTGTGTTCCTTTCTTGAAAATAATATTTTTCTAACAAAAAATGCTAAATATTTCATAAAAACCAGACTTTAAAATTATGTCCCTCAGTCTGAACTCAACCCCGTCACACTAACGATTCTACACCCATAATACTTTAAACTCCACTCATATGTGACATCATTTACCAGAAATGACATCATTCAGGTCTCTTTAATAGTGGTGCAGAAAATAGTTAGTAGTATCATACTTTTTATTCATATTTTTGAGGCATGTTATAGTCAGGGAGGGTACAGTCAAACTTAACATCTCAACCCCATCACATAAAATTAAGATGGAAAATTATTACTTTTTCAACATTTTATTTTAATCCATAAGTATATGCAATGTACTTATTTTATTGATGCCATATACGGTCTACTCTCCTACACTACATGAGGAGCAGTGGCCAATTTGAGTGGAAAACCACAACCCCGTCACAAATATATGTATTTCTCATTGTTACGGGGTTGTAAACTTGTGACAGGGTTGAGTCATTTGCTTCATTTTGTTAATAATTTTAATGAAAAAAAATAAAAATTAGTCATGATTTCAGTAAATATATACACTGCAAAATCATGACAATTCATATTTTTCTTTTAAATAGAATTTTTGATGTAATATGTCCTACATCAGAAACTGCTCCCAGATTTTCAGCAGAAAGACAATGTTGGCCATGCAGATATGTTGACCCAGAAACAAGGGGACAATATGAGAGAGAAACAAAACCAAAAATTAAAATTTAAGGCAATGTATCCCTTCAAATATCTTCAACACCATGTTTTTGTGCTTGACCTTGTTTTTTTTATTTTTTTATTTATTTTTTATGAAGATCTGGCAACACTGACACTTTACCGCAGGGCTCCTGAGCGCAACTAACCCGTGTCAAAATGTGCTAATGTTAAGACTTCTTTCAATGTTATTTTCTTGCATTCTTGTATTTTACCCCTAAATGCGATTTTTACCGATGGACCCCCCTCGAAACGCGATTGGGCTAGTTTTGGGCTAGTTTTGACTGACAATTGGCGGGTTTTGTTGCGAAAACCTGGCAACCCTGCCGAGAGTATCAATGACCGAAAGTGAAAGTAAACGATCTCGAGCAGCAGCTAGACTTCACGTAACGCGGTGTTTCATGCACATACATAATTTAGTGACATCAAGAATCCTTTCAAACATGAGATTGTTTTTAAATGTTCTGAACTGTATTTGTTTTCTAGAAACCGTCTTTATGAGCTGGTGTTCAGATGCAGTGAAGATGGAGACCGGAGCTGAACCACTTCCTAAGAAATTCTGTTCACATGGTTTAAATAAAGCGACACAAATGCATTCTGTTAGTGTGAGTTTGTATTAAATCCATGCGATCCACTCTAACACCGAGCTGGCGAATATATTGATTTATTGATGCTTTGACTGTAAATGACATTTGAGTTAATTGCTGCTGTCGCTTTTCTCTTCACCTGGGAAATTACAATGCTTAAGTTTGTGAAGCAGTAACACAGATCATAGGAAGCAGGTGTATGTGATTGATTGTCCAGATCTACTGGATCCAGATCTAAATACAGAGCAGCTCTCTCGATGTTCAGAGCAAGACTTTATGGACAAAC
The DNA here is from genome assembly GCA_039654775.1 of Spinibarbus caldwelli. NCBI lineage: Eukaryota > Metazoa > Chordata > Actinopteri > Cypriniformes > Cyprinidae > Spinibarbus > Spinibarbus caldwelli. Next base: position 52,962,781 of record CM077218.1, read on the forward strand.
TGTTCAATCTAAACTTCAGTGTTTATATCCGTCGGGAGTTTGTGGAAAGACATTTGTCCAGAGTTTTATTAAACTGTGTACTATATGCGGATCTTGACGCCTCTATCAGTGCTGCTGAAATCACTGGTCTTGGGAAGCCAAACACTTCAGTTATATCAACTACACATTAAAATGAAAAGCAGAAGAAACCTGGTGTGTGGTTGTTTGCAGACCGTGTCCCCTTCTTCCAGAAAGATATGAGGATGTAAATTTCAGTGTGTTCTTCTGACACATGCAGCACAGTTATCATCTGGTGAAGCTGCGGTTTGTCACATTCAGTGCCATTATGACTGACTCACACAAGTACAAGACCATGTTCAACCCACACAGCTACTGTCATCCTCTTAAATTTTCTCTATATGAATGTGCTGTCAGAAGCGATTCATTCAGATCTTCAGGAGGAGCATCATTCTGCTCTCAGCGACCGCCCATCTAGAAATTTTTCATGTTCTGGGAAGGTTTTCAGCGGCAAGTTTTATTTTAGCTCCCAGAATATTCTGATAAAAGGTAGGATAACATTCTCTAAAAACTTTCTAAAATGTTTATTGATAACATTGTTAGAACATTATCCTCTAACGTTCTAAGAAAGCTATCCATTACACTAGATGTGGATATACATTGTTCAGAAGTCAAATTGTGGTTGAAAGTGAAAACACACCCTTTGTTTGATGTCAAGCTCCAGCGTCATTAAATAACTCCAAAAACAGCATTACCAGCTTCACTTATAAACAAGATTGACTATTTCTGTCATACATGTACAAAAGTTCTTATTGAGATTAACAGAGGTTTAGATGTTGATGGTTTATTGAAAATAATAGTATGGTTTGAAGTCACCATTGTTGTGATCAGTAGTTGGGCAGTTTGACTTAAACTTTTCAGTGTCAATTCTTATTTGTTTGCTGTAACTGTTTGTTATGGTAAAAACAGTGAGAGAAAATGTGATCAGATAATGTTGGCTACTTGTTAATGTTAAATATATTTTCATCATTTAGTGATCTGACCAACTGATCTCATCTAGAGTCTAATCTATGCTGCTAATTTCATATTAGTGAGTGTAGTAATGCGTTTCAACCAAGTGTGCTGCACTAGTCCTCAAAAGTGAAGCCATCGTGTCTCGATTGCCCCCAGGTGGCTGGTCCCAGTATAGGTTATAAACCCTGCCCTCCATGTAATCTAATGACTGTAAAATAAGACTAAATAATTAAATTTCACTTCAAATATTTAGTTTTTAAACATGGTTTTTGTCATTTTATGTAGATTTTATCATACTGATGTAAGTTCAAGTGTTCATTTTTTAAATAAGCTTGGTTTAAGTTATGTGATGCAATAAAAACGGGAGTGTGACATCATGATTGACAGCTGAGACTGACAGCTTCTGAGGCGCAAACAGACTTTTTCGGGATCTTCAGAAATAGATTGGAGTTACATTTACCTTATTTCAACAGAAGCCTCTTATACGGCAATCAGCAGACAAAAATTGGAGCAGTCAGGTTAATTTAAAAAAGAGTCAGAGGCGTGTGCTTGTGATCGACTCAGCGGGAGTGTGGGCACGACCGCGGCTCCACTTCGCTCACTACTGCGCAGACTTGGGTCCCAAATAAGCACAATATGGCCGCACCCTATTGGTACGATGGCGGCTTCACTTTTCTTCAATGGAAGTGAGTGAAGGTGCGTCCTCCATCTTTTTTTACAGTCTATGGTTTCAACACCCTTACAAAAAATTACTGCAGTTTTTGTTACATGTAGAAAAATGCAGTTTTTTGGACATGAAAAAACTGCTTTATTGCCGTTTTACTGCAATACACCTGAAGTACTATTGAAATACAACAGCAGTAGAGCTGTAGTATTACTAACAAACAACTGCAATAGAACTGCAGTATTACTGCAATACAGCTGAAGTAGTACTACAATTATACTGCAATAAAACTGCAGTAGTACTGCAGTAATACCACTGAAGTACAATTCAATAGTACCGAAGTGCAATACTAATAAAATGCTGTACAGTAACACTGAAATGCAACCAGAATATTCAGAATAACAAATTTTATTTGCACACATCTGCAATATAATGAATTAAGGTACAAAACAACAGTGAATGTCTCAAACAGCAATGCAACAATAAATGCTTTTACTTTTCTTTAAACTTAAAATAACAGGCCGAGAGTTACTGTAAACTAAATGTATTTAGTGTTTATTTACAAATCACGCAATCATGCACATTTCTTCCCTCATTATTCGGGCAGGGTTCATTTTTTGAAGAGCTTATCCTCATCATTCTGCTTTGTTCTAATGACTGCCTTTATCTCAGATGTGGAAACACTATTTTGGATGTAGTCTGGAAAAACAAACAAACAAACTATCAGAAATTCTCAAGTTTCATTAACACTTTTCGCTACAGGCATATTTAGTATGCTTAAAATAAATCTTGAATTGTGATGTCACCAAGTGTTTGTGAAAAGTAGTCATACTATTCCCAGTTCATTTCTTATGGCATATTGGTCAGCATTAACAATGTCTTTGAACACTCCAGGTAAAAGAAGTTAAAAGGTTGGCTCACCCAAAAATGAAAATTCTGTCATCAATTTGTCACGATCCTGCTGGTGTGCCGTGGTTGGCCACCAGATGTCACTGTGTGTTTGTTTGAGCACATGGCTTGTTTGTTGTTGGTGCCATGTGCTCTCCTGTTTATTGTCTGACCCCGCCCTCCTTGTTATCTCATTATTGTTTCAGTTACTTCACCTGTTTCGTCCTCGTTTGTCTCCCCATTTATTCTCCTGGTGTCTGGAGTCTTTTGCTGTTTCGTTGTTTAATGTCAGATGTTTGACGTCGTGTGTGGGTATGTGTGCATGTACTGCAGTTATCTGCCTGCCTGTTTTTTCCCCCTCGGGGTGGTTTTTGTTCATTTTTGTTTCTTTTTATTATTAAAAACACCCACTTTCTCCTGCACTTGAGTCCTCGCCTCATCTCTCTTCCAGAGCCCTGACAGAATGACACAACCAAAGGAGGACTCAGCGGAGAATGGGCTCACACCATCCACCAGTCTCTAACGTCAGCAGCCCCCTCTACCAACGCATCCTCCAGTTTCAGGCCCTTAGTTCCCTCCGTCAGCAGGGCACTGATGTAAGGAAGTTTGCCCTGAGGTTCTGTGGTGCAGCAGAGGGTTTGGGGTACAATGATGCGGCCCGCAAGGACCTCTTCAATAGTGCCCTTGAGGAGCCCCTCAACTGGTGGAGGATGAGGGGGTTGGACCACCTGACGTTTGGTGAGTTTGTGGAGTTCTTGGCACGTTCCCCAGCTAGGGTGGCTGGTGTGCCTCAGGCAGGGATCGTCGAAGCTGCAGCGCCCCCAGCGGTGGCCGACGAAGCTGCAGTGCCCCCAGTGGTGGCTGACGAAGCTGCAGCGCCACCAGCGGCAATCGATGGAGCTGCAGCACCACCAGCGGTGGCCGACGAAGTTGCAGCATCCCGCTCTCGGAGACGGAGGAGGAACAGGAGGAATGCTTCATCCATCCTTCAAGGCCTGGAGGCTGTTCCAGAGCCTGCTCCAGTCCGTGAGCCTACAGAGTCCGCTCCAGAACCTCCTCGGATCGTGCCGGCCACTTCCAGATTCTCGGGGTCGTTCCTTGGGCGCCCCGGGCTGAGACGCAGCATGGAGGATCCTCCGCTGATGTCGGTGAGGGAGGCGGTGGCCTCTCACGATCCTCTCAAGGTGGCGGCGCCCGCTCACAAAGCTCCCGAGGCGGCGGCGCCCGCTCACAAGGCTCCCGAGGCGGCGGTTCCTGCTCACGATCCTCCCGAGGCGGCGGCGCCCACTCACGATCCTTTCGAGGTGGCGGTGCCCGCTCACAGTTCCCCTGAGGCGGTGGTATCCGCTCACAAAGCTCCCGGGGCGGCGGCGCCCGCTCACAAAGCTTCCGAAGCGGCGGCGCCCACTTACAAAGCTTCCGAAGCGGCGGCGCCCGCTCACAAAGCTCCCGAAGCGGCAGTTCCCGCTCACGCATTCCCCAAAGCGGCAGTGTCCGCACGTAAAGCTCCTGAGGTGGCGGTGCCCGCTCACGTTCCTCCCGAGGCGGCGGGCCCACTCCCGATGTCCCCGAGGCGGCAGTGTCTGCACGCAAAGCTCCCGAGGCGGCGGGGCCCACTCACGTTCCTCCCGAGGCGGCGGTGCCCGCTCACGTTCCTCCCGAGGCGGCGGTGCCCGCTCACGTTCCTCCCGAGGCGGCGGGGCCGGCTCATGATTTCCCCGAAGCGGCAGGATCCGCACACAAAGCTCCCGAGGCGGTGGTGCCCGCTCACGTTACTCCCGAGGCGGCGGTGCCCGCTCATGTTACTCCCACGAGGCGGCGGAGCCCGCTCACGTTACTCCCGAGGCAGAGGGGCCCGCTCATGATTTCCCCGAAGCGGCGGTGTCCGCTTACGAATTCCCCGAGGCGGCGTTCACTCACGTTCCTCCCGAGGCGGCGGGGGCCCACTCACGAGTTCCCCGAGGCGGCGGTGTCTGCTCACGATTTCCTCAAGGCGACATTATCCGCACACAAAGCTCCTGAGGCGGCGACGGTGTCGGCTCACGATCCTTCTGCTCTGCCGGCCCCGCTTGGCCTCCTGCTCTGCCGGCACCACCCAGGCACCCTGGTCTACCTCTGTCTCCAGGCCCTGGCCCACCATCCTCCCCCTGATCCGCCTCTGACCCACCTCCCTCCTAGACATTTTGATTTCAGTTTTAGTGTGTGGAGCGTCTAGAATCCACTCCTTAAAGAGGGGATTGTGTCACGGTCCTGCTGGTGTACCGTGGTTGGCCACCAGATGTCACTGTGTGTTTGTTTGAGCACATGGCTTGTTTGTTGTTGGTGCCATGTACTCTCCTGTTTATTGTCTGACCCCGCCCTCCTTGTTATCTCATTATTGTTTCAGTTACTTCACCTGTTTCGTCCTCTTTTGTCTCCCCATTTATTCTCCTGGTGTCTGGAGTCTTTTGCTGTTTCGTTGTTTAATGTCAGATGTTTGACGTCGTGTGTGGGTATGTGTGCATGTACTGCAGTTATCTGCATGCCTTTTTTTTTCCCCTCGGGGTGGTGTTTGTTCATTTTTGTTTCTTTTTATTATTAAAAACACCCACTTTCTCCTGCACTTGAGTCCTCGCCTCATCTCTCTTCCAGAGCCCTGACACAATTACTCACTCTCATGTCGTTCCAAACTCGCAAGTCTTTTGTTCATCTTCAGAACACAAATGAAGATCTTTATTATGAAATCTCAGAGCTTTCTGTCCCTCCACTGATAGTCCATGCAACTACCCCTTGCACAAAAACATGAATTTCTGGAAAAAAGCATAGACACAATCATGTTTAAATACTGTACCTCCACATTATTTGCCCTCTTTATCATTTTGGTTTTTTGTTCAAAAGTCTAATCTTAAATAAAAAAAAAACAATAATAATTGAAAAAAATATATATAATTTAAAAATGTTTGTAAATATACTATTAGAATACAGTATATAGAATATATGTTCCACAGTTATTGTGCCACTTCATTTAATACTGTGTGTAACCTATAAGCCTCTACACATAGGGGATAATCCATGGCTAGGTGTGCATTACATGATTTTAATGCATGAGGTGGAGGCAAAGAAGAACCTAACATGAAACGGGTTGCCTCCATTGAAGTCGATTAAAGTTGTGTAATACACACCTGTTAAAGCTAGGTTAAAAATTTAAGTTAAAGCTGCCCTCAAAGAGATAGCTAACCCAAAAATGAAAATTATGTAATTAATTAGTCACCCTTGTGTGGTTTCACACCCGTAAGACCTTCATTCCTCTTTGAAACACAAACAAGGATATTTTTAAAGAAATCAGAGAGGTTTCTGACCCTGCATAGTCAGTAATGCAACTTACACATTAAAGTTCCAGAATGGTAGGAAAGACATCGTTAAAGTAATTCATGTGACTCCAGTTACTCAATTTTATGAAGCGACATTAGTGTTTGCGTCAAAAAAAAAAAAAAAAAAATTACCACTTGTTTACAAAAATATTGATCTGTAATGTGCATTTACGAGAGCAACACAATGCACGAGTGTTGTGTTCATGCGACAGAAGACAAAATTGTGGTTAAACCAATGGAGTCACACGGATTACTTTCACAATGTCTTTCCTACTGTTCTGGAACTTCAGTGTGTAAGTTGCATTGCTGCCTATAGAGAGATCAGAATGTTCTCGGATTTCATCTTAAATATCTTAATTTGTGTTTTGAAGATGAACAAAGGTATTACGGGTTTGGAACGACAAGAGGGTGAGTAATTAATGACAGAATTTTTTTTTTTTTTTTTTTGGGTGAACTAACCCTTTAATGTTTGTGGAGTACAATTTGACTGGAAGGGTAAAACTAAGTTAATTTTCATTAGTTTCTTTGGTTACAGGTCATTAGATCTAGCGTTCTGACTGTATATGTGTGCTACAGTAAAAGATGCACGTTAATTTAGAATGGTGATTGAACTGATTGTAATGATCTATGCATTCATTGTTTTAATGCACACCTTCCAGTCAATCAGAGAGAATCACAGAGTCCACAAGCAAACTGTTGAGAGCTGATGTTAAGCATTGAGAATAATTGCTGATATAACTAGATTTCATTACCTTTCCACCACCTCAGCTCTCTCTCTGTTTTCATACTGAATTGGCACTAATATTGTAAATCTTCTTTTAGCTCTTTGATTTCATTTAACTCCTCAATCTCTTCATGTCTGAGGATCTCTTACATGGCTGAGGAGACAGAGGACTTGGTACACTTGATCTCTCCAGCACTCCCACAGGTCTTAGTTCCTGAAATACAACAGCAGTTATTATGTATTCTAAATTATAAAGATAATAAGTTAATAAAAGATTAAATAAATAAAGCAGATTATTGCTCACCATTATTTGAGTGCTTGTTTCACCACAGCCATCATCTTCTGTTGAATTATATTTTTGGTCTTCTTTTTTAGTTATTACCAGTGCATTTTCCTGAAAATAGCAATCACACACTAAAAAAATGTCCATTTTCACACATTAATATCACACTACTGAACATAAATGCTGGTGTAAAGTGCTGTGAAAAAAAAAAATCCTGATTTATTCCTTTTTGTGTATAGCAATACTAAATACCGTCAGATATTACTAAGAAATTTAACATAAAACAAAGGCGAATACAGTTATCATTAATAAACTGTTTTTAGGTTGCCTGTTTCATGCACTTTTTTAGAAGATCTGAACCAATTTAAGTCAAGTCACCATTATTTATATAGCGCTTATACTTTATATACTTATATATTTATATAGTACAATACAGATTGTTTAAACAGTAAAAAGTCTAAACAGTAAAAAGTTCAGTTGAAATCAGTATTGACTAAGTTATTTCAATAACTATATAAAAATCATCAAAAATGAAATAATTCCAATGCATCTACATAGCAGTTGTGCAGAAAACAGTGGTGCCATCATCTAGCTCAGTTCAGTCCTCATCCAATAGTGTCAGTGGAGTCAGATCAATAATATTGCTGAATATTATGTGTCCCCAAATAAGCAAGCCAAAAGTCGACAGTGGCAAGGAACCCAAACTCCATCAGGTGACAGAATAGAGGGGGGGGAAAAAACAAAACAAAACAAAAAAAACCTTGGGAGAAAGTATGTTTAGTTTAGGGATCAGTTCTCCTCTGGCCAACAAATGAACATGGTGTGATTATGATTCAGGCTGCATCACAATTTAGTGTGAAATATATAGGACTGTAGGCCTACAAGTAGCTGGAGTTATGAATCTCATTTAAACACTATCTAAAATCAGGTTTACAATTGTGGCAAACTAATGTGAGTAACCTTTAATGCATTTCCAGAAATAAAGTCTCACCAACATCTATTGAGTGCCTTTTCACTTTCTCTCTTCTCCTCTTTCCTAATGCTTCCTCTGTAGCAAACAGGGGTCACTGTACACTGAACACTTTTCAATGATTTTTTTTTTTCCTCATGTCAATTAGGGGTTGACGCTCTCCTAGAAACAAACAAACAAATACACAATATGTTCAGTGCAATTTTGTTCATTTCATTATTATAAATGATGTACTGATGCTATTGGAATGAGAACTAAACTGACCTGGACAATGACACTAATTTCTACAGATCTGCTTATAACAAATTGCTGAGCCACTGCATAATTAAATGCATCTATACACAGGGTTGTCATTGGTTGGATTGAGATGTTGATGTTTTATTAGATTAGATTTTAAGATTTTATAATATAATTATGATTTGTTTTATTATAGTAAAAGTGTAGTAAAACAGCATTAAACCCGTTGTTTTGTCTCTCTATCAGACTTGTGTTCTGTGTGCTCTGTGTATCTTAAGCTCCTCGCGCACAGACCCGCGGGCGACACAGATCAGTACTGAAGCGGCTTTCCTCTCATTTTCCTCTCATCTCAGCGGATTGAATTAAGATATATCCGTGAAGTATCTTTACATCTCTCTAAAATTATAACTAAAGATATATAAGGACATTAGACATTATACTCACCGCTAAACTGGATGACTCGCTCCTGCTCGCCTGATGAACTTCTTCCGGAAAGCGTTTCTTCTCTTTTGTCACACTTGTGAATGGTCTCGGGGTACAATGTTGTTATGTCTTTGAGCTTTAATTGTGATAGTTCACATATGAACGATGTTGTCAAACCAAAACGTATTTTATACTTTTATATCTATCCTGCAGTAGACACTACAGAAAAGACGCTAATTTACCTTACAAGTAATCAGCTGCTCACGAGACTCGTTGTCAGGACAACGACCGTTGGAGCGAAGGAAGATCTCACGCGCGGGCTATTAATCTATGCGGGTGAAATATTCCATAGGCAAATATTTTTTTTGTACAAAAATAATTTTTAAAGAATATTTTATAGGAAGTCTACATTACAAAAAAAAAAATAAAATAAAAAATAAATAAACATTTGCCAAGTCTGTAACCACAGCACTTGCTACATGTTGCACAATACTGCAGTACATGGCCTATACAAGAAGAGTTTAATGGCAATGAAAAGAACCTCATTGCTATTAAAGTGAGTTTACTGAACCTAATCACAGGAGCTTTATTTAAAACAATGCTCATAAAAAATAAATAAAATAAAATAAATTTAATCAGACTTAGACGATTTGCATCTGAAATCTTCAGATACATTTGAGCGTATCACTGAACTGCAGTTATATTGTATCTGTACTTCATTATACTGCAAATCTACAATTGCACTTATTGTTCTGCAGTTTTACTGCTGTTGAACTTTAATAAACTGCAGTCATATACTCCATTATACTGCAAATCTCCAGTTGTACTTCATTCTACTGCAGTTATACTACTTTGTACTGCAGTTTTGCTGCAGTTGCACTTCAATGTACTGCAGTTATTTTTTTTTTGTAAGGGCAGTGTAAGATCCAACAGTGTTTTAATCAGATAATCTGTATTTCTAGCTTTAATTTTTAAAACACATTGTTCATTGGGCAAGACTGAGATCAAGCAGAATTTTAATCAGATCATTTCAAGAATTTAAAAGAAAAAAACCTTCTTTGTCACACAAACATGAAGAATCCATGAATGAATCTCAACAATGGTGACGTGCTTCATGCCACAATGTATTCTGGGAGCCAATGATGAGTTTTGTATGATGTTTTTCTATTAAATTCTTGAAATGATCTTATTAAAATTCTGCTTGATCTCAGTCTGTAGAACCATTGAGTTACTATAATAATGTGCAACAAATACCATAGATTAGACTAGATGAACTCAGATAATCAGACCGCTATGTGATGATACACTATATTGCCAAAAGTATTGGGTCACCCCCTTCTAATGAACAGGTTTGGACAGGACCCTTTTCTATTCTAACATGACAATGTCTCTAAGGCAAGGTTCAGAAAGAAATGATTGATTTAGTAAGTGTGGAAGAACTTGACTGGTCTGCAGAAAGCCAAGTCCTAATCCCAGCTGAACACCTCTGGTGTGACTTTAAATGCAGATCTTGAGCCTAAAACTCATCACCAAACACCAATGACTTGTACATTGGTCATTGGTGTTTGGTAAAGAGTTTTTGGCTCATATGCATACAGCCATATCACCCTGCAGCCCAAGACTGGTCACCCACTGAAGCTAAGCAGGGTTGAGCCTGGTCAGTACCTGGATGGGAGACCTCCTGGGAAAACTAGGTTGCTGTTGGAAGAGGTGTTAGTGAGGCCAGCAGGGGGTGCTCATCCTGTGGTCTGTGTGGGTACTAACGCCCCAGTATAGTGACGGGGACACTATACTGTCATCAAGCACCGTCTTTCGGATGAGACTTTAAACCGAGGTCCTGACTCTCTGTGGTCATTAAAAATCCCATGGCACTTCTCGTAAAGAGTAGGGGTGTAACCCCGGTGTCCTGGCCAAATTCCCACTACTGGCCCTTGTCAATCATGGCCTCCCAATAATCCCCATCCACTTGATTGGCTCTATCTCTCTCTCTCCTCTCCACCTGTAGCTGGTGTGTGGTGAGCGCACTGGCGCCGTTGTCCTGAGGCTGCCGTCGCATTATCCAGGTGGTTGCTGCACACTGGTGGTGGTTGAGGAGAGACCCCCCCCCACATGATTGTAAAGCACTTTGGGTGTACAGCAATACACATAAAAGCGCTATATAAATGCATCATTCATTCACTGACTAAAACAATCATTTCTTTTTGAACCTTGCCTTATACACAGAGATATTGTCATGTTAGAATAGAAAAGGGTCCTGTCCAAACTGTTGCTTTAATATTAGAAGCACACAATTCCCTAGAATATCCTTATATGCTTAAACATTAAGATTTGCACTCATGGAAATTACTAAAGTAGTCAAACCTGTTCATTAGAAGGGGGGTGACCCAATACTTTTGGCAATATAGTGTATCTTAATCATCAACAAGCAACCAGCATCATCTAATCACATTCACTTGCTGTTTTTGCCATAACAAACATAGCTACAGCAGCTAAAGAAAAACTTTGAAAAGCCAAGAGTCAAACTGCTCAACTAAAGCAAACACTGATCACCACAATGGTGACATTAAACCAAACTATTACTTTCAAACAGACATCTAAACCCCTGTTAATCTCAATAAGATCTTTTGTACTTGTATGACAGAAATAAAGTCAATCTGGTTTATGATAAGTGAAGCTGGACATACTGTTTTTGGAGTTATTTAATAAAGTTGGAGCTTCATCAAAGAAAGGTTGGGTTTTTACTTTCAACCAAAATTTGACATCTGAGCAACATTTGTGTCCACATTCAGTGTCCAATGGGAAGCTTCCCGCTTACAGGTTGTTTTTTTTTTGTTTTTTTCAGTTGCTAACAAGCATTGTTAAATACTGAAGCCACATTTTCAAAACTGTTCACACATTCAGCGATACAGAAGTCTATGCTGACCAAACTGTGAATCATTTTTTCATTGCTTTCAGACAAAATGCATGCAATGACCACATTTTTCAAAATCCACAAACTCTTTTGTCATTCATACTCCAAAATCGGCAAAACACTATACATTTTCAGCACATTTTTCAAATGCTAACAAACTGCTTTCCAAACTGATAAAAGCACATTTAAATCAGAACAATGGCAAACTCTGTCCATTTCTGCAGGAATTATATTGAAATATAAAATCTTAGCAAAATATTTACAGTTTTTCTCGATTGCTAACACACAATTCATGAACCAATCCACCATTTTCTCAAAACTATAAACTCAATTTCAAAACTATACACCAACTTGCACAAACCTCAAACTTCCAGGTCGAAACCAAATATTCTTGTCAAAAACATATTATCTTCAGTCAAAATCAAAGTTTGGCCTCAGATGATGCACAAACCTGCCAAATACACACACTACTTCACTGCCTAGAGAACACCAGCGAGATCAATTCAAAACACTGTAACTAAAACCTCCTTTTGGAAAATAGGAATCCTTTTGATAGTCAATGTCTGTTACAGTATACAACATAAATGGATGGGTACAGATACAGTGAAATTCAGCAATAAACTTTCATTACACTACTGTAAAGAGATCTTACAGTAGATGAGAAAGCACTAGATGAGAAAAGTTCAAAGACCAAACAACTGAATATACAGTAAACACACATTGGAATATACTGTCTGTTACTTTACAGAAATAAATAAATAATGAATAAATAAATAAATTCATTCATTTAGCATCCTCTGCCAAATTGCATTACAGTATTGCTAGTATCCTTATTTGTTATAGCAGTTTCTTAGTCTTCTGACAAAAGACTCCCTTAGACAGTCGTCTAGTTCTCTCAGTTCTGCAAAAATAGAGTACATGTAAGGACTACTTGGCTGCAAGTCAATTCAACAGTAATGAGTTTGAGGGTGTACAACATGTACTACAGTATTTACTGTACATAGAATAATGAAAGTTCTCTCATCTAAAGTACTGCTGCTATGTACTGTAATTATATTGTATGTGTAAGAAGTATTGAAACCTTGTAGATGAGCATGTAGGCCAACTTCCCTCATGGTCAGTCCAAGCAGAAGAACATGCTCAACTGTAGTGCTTTATATTTCATCAGAAACAAATGACCTTTCACCTCATCGCCTTCACTTTTATTTTCCCCTCCTATTCCTCTTTGTCTCCCACTACCAGGATTCATTTTCCAAAACACATAATCACTTGTGCTCTTGTTTATATCATCCTGAGATTCTGACTGCTGTGTCATCAGTTTTGCTACTGAATGTTCACACATGGATAAATGTGTGCTGTTTGAGTTCATTTTTTGATGCTTAATTTAATTATATTGTGTGTTTGTGTTTTCTGAATGAGAACATAGTTAAACCTGTGCAAAATGATGGCGTTTTTGTGTAGAGTTTTGCAGAAAACATTGAGCAAATTGGAACGTGTGTGCAAACAGGTGAAATGTGTTAAAAGTTTTGAGAAACGTGTCTTTGTTTCGAGAACTGTATGAATGGTTTGGAAAATTAGGCCAAATGAATCAGTTATAGTGTGTTAGCGATCGAGAAAAACTGTATTATGAAATTGAATAATAATTATTCCAAAGACAACTAATTGCAATTTCAACTGAAAGCCAAGCCAGATGTCCTATTTTTAGTCATCTTCTTCTTCTTCTTCTTCTTCTTCTTCTTCTTCTTCCTTTCTTTTTTTTTTTTTTTTTGGTTATCTTTTGATAAATGGATGACTTCGGAATTTTATTTTTTATTTTTTTTGGAAACATGGATCAAGACACATTGGTGGGGAAAGAAGAATGGCAAAGAGAGGGAGGACTAGAACCCTCACAGTACTGAACATCCATCCATCTATTCCATACATTTTCCAAAGCACTTGTCCTATGTTGTCAGGACTATGGACCTGTGTGTGTTTCTCCCTCGTGTTAATTGTTAATTTGTTTCCAGGTGTGTCTCGTCTTCCTCCCCTGATTGTCCCGTCCTTAAAAGCCCCAGTCTATTCAGGTCATGTTTGTCGGTCCTTAAACGTCATTTGTACGTCTTTCCAGGTGTTCCTGTGTCTATTACGTGTTTGGATTATTAAAGACTGTTTTTGAAGTACTCCTCGTCTCCTCGCTCCTTGCTCCCCCGAGAAGTGTGACATATGTAGGGTCATAGGGAGGCTGGAACCTTTCCTGGGTCATAGGCAGGAAAACCCCCTGGACAGATGGCCACTGGCCAGTCCATCACACACATTCATATTCACGCTCACTTACAGTTTCCAGTTCACCTGTCCTGTATGTCTCTGGACTGTGGGAGAAACCCAGAGAAAACCAACATCAACATGGGGAGAACATACAAACTCCACACAGAAAGACTCCTGGAGCAGCTGGGACTCCAGTACTGCACATACTTCATTATACTAGACATTCTACTGATGGGGTTTTTGTCTTTTTTTTAATGTATTTTTTTACAGTAATTAGCCTGTTGCTTCAGGAATATATTGTTTTTTCTACTTTTTATTTTTATAGTTTTTTTTTTTTATTTTTTATTTATTTTTTATTTTCCACAAGTAAATTTTGTAAATGTTGATGTTTTTTTTTTTTTTTTTGGTATGTGGTTTTATGCTGCTTTTCTCATTCATTCTTTGTGCTGTAATGCAGTCAGTAAAATGAAAAGACGGTTTTCTTATCCTATAATGAAATACTTATGTGACAAAACATTCAAACTTCAAAGATAAAAGTTCATAGTTTATGTAATGCTCCTCGTTATTAGTGTTTTTTTTTTAGATCAGTGTGTTATGAATGAAATATATATTTTCTGAATGAGAATTGTTGCCAGTGTTATGGTGAAACAAGCTTATTTTGAGACATATATGAAGTGTTTTGTTGGTCTGAGTACGTTTTGGAGGCGAGATAAACAGTTTGGCCAAGATTCATGTTGGTAATGCAGACTGTATGAACAGTTTTGAAAATGTGGCTTCAGTATTGAACAACGCTTGTTAGCAATTGAAAAAAAAACTGTAAATCTTTATTAGAAAGTTAGGGGATAATCTTCTAAGAATGTTCTCACTAAACATTTTTAGAATGTTTTTAGAAAATGTTGTCCTACCTTTTAGGAGAATATTCTGGCAACTAAAATGAAACTTTCCTCTTAAAACATTACCAGAACATATATAATGTTCTCGGAACATGCTTAAATCAATAACATTCCTAGCTGGGCGAACTCTTCACCTCAGATCTGCTAACAGGTATGAAATAAGTGTTGTGTGCTCTATGTAATACATAGCTATTATAGGTTTGATTAGCAGGTTTATAAAGTATATTGGGAAGCAGTTCTGAAATATTTGCAGAAGAGAAGAAGATGCTATTAAATAAATTCTTTGTTTAGTGTGCAAACGGCTTCTTGCAATGGATGCTGCTCGATATTTAAGGCAGTAAAAGATTGGGTTTTTCTTGGGTTCTTGTATAATGCGGTAATGTCGGCTTAGAAGAGACTGGGATGAATGTACTTGCTTTAACATCTGGGATTCTGTCATTTTGTTTTCTAACACTATTAGTGAACATCTGTTTTCATTTACATGCATTTAATTTGTAAATCAAATGTATTACAATTTACATTACTTGAACAAGACATTATTGATTTATTAATGTAGTAAATAGTGGTTAGCCAGTTTATTAGATCTTTATAGCAAGAGTAATAAACTATTAATAATATGTGACCAATCTGATGTTACAGTAAGTTATTGTGTTTTGTCTTTCTTGATGTTTGATCACTGAACCGTTAAATGATCACTGAGTGAAGCGCTGTGAGTTTTTCACTCTCTAGGCAGAGTACAAGCAGTGGTTCACTCAAAAATTATAATTCTGTTATTGTTTGACTCGCCGTCTGTCTGTGGTGTTTTTCTCTCTCTGCGTTTCACTTTTCACTATGAGTCTATGGGTTTGCTATTGTTACAACAAGATTTCGTGACTAACCTTTAACCATAAAGAAAATGAGAATCTGAACATTTGAATCCATCCATAGCGATGTATGATATCATGATTTTTGAATATTGGAATATTAAATGTCTGCATGATCTGCTTTTGAAGAAATCTCGTAATATCGTGTGGTGCTACAGTGCACACTATCAGCTGGAGTTTTGGCACCTCTATCTTAGTGTACAATGCCACACATTCACATCAAATGTTAACTCAGCGGTAGAGTTACATGTGCTTTAAAGCCTTGCCGGTTAAACATTTCATTCTCGTGCTGTTCTGACATGCGCTTTCAAATTCTGTCATTATTTACTCATTCTCATGCTGTCCCAAACCTGTATTAATTTCTTTCTTGTGCTGAACACATAAGTTATTTTGAAGAATGTGGCTAACCAAACAGTAGCTGGTCCCCATTGACTTTGATAGTAGGGGGAAAAATCCTATGTAACCAGCAACTGTTTGGTTATCCACATTTTTCAGAATATCTTCTCTTTTGTTCAGCAGAACAAAGAAACTCATTCAGGTTTAAAACAACTTGAGGGTGAGTAAATGATGACAGAATTGTCATTTTTGGGCGAACTATATCTTTAATGTTAATAAAACAACAAAACACAAAGAGGAAAAAAATCACTCACTGCTCTTGACTGAAGAACTTCAATACAGCTGCTTTAATAAGAAATAAAGTATAATTTATACACTGTAAAAAAAAAAAAAATTCAGTAAAAAAAACACGAATAACGTACTGGCAAAAAATTTCCAGGACATTTTCTGTTAAATTTATGGACATTTCCTTCAACATTAAAAAGGAAAATTCTGTAGATTACATTTTCTTCTGTACCATAAACAGACAATCCGTTTTGCAGAAATTCTAAAAAATTATATCTTTAGTAGCAAATAAATCCAGCACAATATATACAAATTGAACATGGTTTATTTTTACCTCATGTAAATATTCTTAAAAGTGCGTTCAGTAGCTTTTATTAGCCTTTAACAGGTGAAGACAAAAATATTATTACATCAATTAATTTAACAATGTGTTTTAGTTTTAAACAGCACCAGGCAGAAAAAAGAAAACATGAGCAGGTACTTGTACAATATTGGTGTTGCACCAAATAGGTGTCACAAAGATAAACTTCACTGTGAAACAGTCAAGATTCAAAACATTTTCAGATACATGGGAAAAAATTTATACAAAGACAGGGCTGTCATTAATAACAATTGCTACAGACTTCTAGTCAATAGTCAAGTGAAATGTTATTTAAAAGGACAGTTTACCCAAAAATGTGAATTATGTCATCTACAACTGACATGGTACTGCAAAAAAAAAAAAAAAAAAAAAAACTTTCTTGTACATCATTTGAAAATAAAGAACAAAGATTCATGCACTCATGCCTGACATTTCAATGTGAATCTAAGAGAACTATACAATCTAAATTAAGAGCGGGTCTCCAAGTGTTTGTGTGCTTTTAGTATCTCTTGCCATGTGCCAGCTTGGGGAAACTACTTTTTTTTTTTTTTTTCCTTTTGCTGCATGTTCAGTTCAAGTTCCTATTGAGATTTGAAAAAAAGCTCAAATTGTACATGGATTCTCGAAGTTGTTCATACATGAGTCTTGGAAGCATAGGTTCCCTTCATCTGAACCTTCGATCCTCGTTCAGGATTTCTTCACAGGAAGACTGGAAATGACAAGAAATTAAATGAATGAAAGTGAAGTATAGAGTAACGTGCAGAACAGGTTGAGATTGAATTATCAAATTCCAGTTCAAACATTGTTTATAAAATGCTAAACTTGCATATCCAGTGGTCTCCAGTTGCATCCGTCATGTGATCTTGTCAACAATTGTTTTATGATATACTTAAAGGGTTACTCCACCCCAAAATGAAAATTCTGTCATTAATCACTTACCCCCATGTCGTTCCAAACCCGTAAAAGCTTTGTTCATCTTCAGAACACAATTTAAGATATTTTGGCCCAGAAAAGTATGAAAAGCATCGTCAAAATAGTCCATCTGCCATCAGTGGTTCAATCTGAACTTTATGAAGTAATGAGAATACTTTTTGTACACAAAGAAAATAAAAATAATGACTTTATTCAACAATTCATCACATCTGCGTCACAGTAGCGCCGTTTTGGAGAATATCCGCTGAACGCAAACGGCGTACGCTGTTCTGTGTCAGCCGCACCACTCGGATACGCTGTTTTGTTAAATAATGACTTGTTGAATAAAGTTATTTTAATTTTCTTTGCGTACAAAAAGTACTCTCATCACTTCATAAAGTTCAGATTGAACCACTAATGGCAGATGGACTGTTTTAACAATGTCCTTATGCTACGTTTCTGTGCCTTGACCGTTGTAGGAGATCCTTGAACGGACACACACATACCGCGAGCAGACTCATTCCAGAGGGATGAGTCAATTTCTGGTTTCACCTCTGGAAGTCATAAAAATAACTAAGTACCTTAGTTGTTGCCTAAATGTCTGGACTTTGAGATCAGAACGAGCTAGAGAATCAACTTCATCAACGCAGAACAAAGGAAATTTCTGGCGGGAAAGATGCCAGATCCAGATGGTAAATGAACTTTGACCAGCCAACGTATAAATTGACAAACTTATCAACAAACGCGCGATGGATTTACAGTCGTAGGCCTGACTTAAACATATGCCAGAACTCCTCTCCCGGACACCTTCTGACCTCAGGAGTACGTGCAGACCCTCCTCGAGTGCATGCCTTTTTCAGACAGACAAAGGAAACACACAAAAGTGCGCCAAAACTCCAAAAGACAATATTCAAGACTTTTAAGTAATGAAAATGTATTCCCAAATTATGTGTGTTATGCCTTAGATATGCTTGATATGCTAGTAAAACATACGCGATATTAATCTACCCATTATAGGGTTAGTATCATTCTAACCTATGTATTATGAGGGTATGAATATGTGTGCGTGTCATGTTTGGTGTTAAACGAAAGTATATTTTATTTGCAACAACTCTGTGTGGATGAAATGTAGAAATTAGGTAAATCCCGTAACGTTATAATGTTTATCAAGATTATTAACAAAACCCTGCAAGGATTTTCTGTCACGTGATTACACGGGCAGCTCGTTAATTTATGCAGAGAAATGGAGCCTAGGAAGCTGAGCTCCACCTTGCAACAAGCGGATTGGTACCCCAGCTCCGGGGCGGGCCTAAAGCGGCCTGCTTAAATTATAATGTCCAACTAAACTCAACGCTCTTTGCCATGGTTTGAAAACTGCTTCAACTTGTGCGCTCATACGCCGCATCAAACCACCTCATTCCAAACTTCAAGCTCTTCAAGAAAACTTCTGCAACCAAGAAAGGGAAAGAAGAACTTCGAGCGCGTCTCATCCAGAAAGGCAACCCGCCAATCACAGGCGGAATTCCCTAAGAGACGTCAGACCAAAAACGGTTCGCCAGCCAATCAGCTAAGCCCGGGAATTCCCTAAGAGACGTCAGACCAACAACGGTTCGCCAGCCAATCAGCTAAGCCCGGGGATTCCCTCAAAGAGACGAGACGAGACCCTCCAGCAAACCTAACAAGTAAAACAAATCTCTTATCTATTGGCTGAAAACGGCGCAAAGTTGTTGTTAATGGAAAAGATAGAACTAAGCTCTGCTTTGTTGACTTTCTGATAACCACCGAAGTTGAGACTTCCTTCATAACTCATAATTCTGCATAACTCCGTCATTTGTGTGTGTGTGTGTGTGTGTGTGTGTGGTCGTATGTGTGTTTAGATGATTTAGTCTCATGTAATCTTAGAAGTAGCTCAATAAACTTATCTCATTATATAGAGCATTGTCTGTGTTTTATATTTGATTCAGTTACTGCCTTGCGCTGTCGACCCTTTGCTACCCTGCTCAAATTTGATAAATTACTATTTTGTTTGTTTTATTGTTGGCCACAAGCAAGATAAACAAAATTGTTAACATGTACTGACTTTAATGTCTCGCTGGACGAGCCGTTAAAAGGTATAAACTATACGTTTTGATTAATAGAAATTAATCAAATCAATATCTATCTTTACGATGCAATTTCGTAAAGCCAAAAATTCAAAATAAAGATTAAATCATAGCTAAGTTCCTAAAGTTATTTTACACCGTGTAAGGACCCTTGCTGTCTATGGAGAGTCAGAAAGCTCTCAGACTTCATCAAAAATATTGTAATTTGTGTTGCAAAGATGAACGAAGGTCTTATGGGTTTGGAACGACATGAGGGTGAGTAATTAATGACAGAATTTACATTTTTGAGTGAACTAACCCCTTTGATTATTTTCAACTAAACAGCAACACAACAAAATGCTTTATACACAGTTTCATTACATATGTTCCTTACATCTGTATGAATTCCTACGTAGATGCCATCTCATCTGGTTTATGTTTAAAATAAAATGTAGAGAATGTGTAGCTCAGCCAGAATGGGGGAGGAAATGATAACTTCTTGATTGACAGCAATCTGGAATCACCAATAACAATAAAAAAATAAAATTATAAACAACATATTGTAAATTCAGAAAGCCACTCCAAACATTTATTAAATCTTTCCTACAAAAACAACTTCAATAACAAAGTCAACTGAATAAATTACTCAATTACTAATTTTTGTCAGTATTGAACATCCCTAAAGGTAAATAAAAATGGAAGCATATGGGTAGCAAAATTCAATTTGAAATATGCAAAATGGCAATGCATTGCGATACATAAAATGGCAATGTAGTTCTGTATTTTTATTTAATATTTTGCCATACATGTGTCCAAATTGTTGTGCAAAATGAAAATTCAGTTATATAATTTACATTTGCCATTTTCTACACTAGTTTTAATATGCAAATTAAAAACATATTTTAACACTTTATAAGTTAATTATTAACAATATTAAGCTAATTAAAATAAAAAATTATTACCCAAATTGATTAGATGTGTTTAACATGTCCAAGCAAAAACTGTAGCAAAATTATCATTTAAATGCTGTTTTTCCTAAATGCATGTAGACTTAGGGGTAGGAAACTTGGGATTGCATTTCCATCATAATACCTCATGATAATTGTAGCAAAATGCAGTGAGAATTTGAGGATGCATTCTGAGCCAAAGGTGCAGCAAAAGGGTAGCAAAATGCTGATTTAAATGTCTTTTATTTTTCTTAAATGCACTGACACTTACATATAAGACATTTCAATAACATTTTAATTTAATACCCCGCAATGAATAAGTCAATGTGGAAAGCGTTTGGTTGACGGTGAATATTGACCTATTGTGCGTCCTGTTGCTGAGCCCCACCTAACGACTGACATGTCAGGGGCATGTTACATTTTCAAATGCATTTCAAATCCACATTGACTTTAAATTTATAGCGAGTTATTAAATGAAAATGCAATTGAAACGTATTAAATGTAAGTGTCAATGCATTAAAAAAAAAAAAAAAAGACATTTAAATCACCATTTTGCTACCCTTTTGCTGCACCCTTGGCTCAGAATGCATCCTCAAATTCTCACTGCATTTTGCTACAATTATCATGCGGTATTATGATGAAAATGCAACCCCAAGTGTCCTAACCCCTAAGTCTAAATGCATTTAGGAAAAACAGCAATTAAATGATAATTTTACTACAGTCTTGGCTTGGACATACTGCTCCGGGTGTGTGTTCACGGTGTGTGTGTGTTCACTGCTGTGTGTGTGCACTTTGGATGGGTTAATTGCAGAGCACAAATTCCGAGTATGGGTCACCATACTTGGCCACATGTCACATGTCACTTCACTTCACCTAACCCCTAAGTCTAAATGCATTTAGGAAAAACAGCAATTAAAATGATAATTTTACTACAGTCTTGGCTTGGACATATTAAACATATCTAATCAATTTGTGTAATACATTTTCATTTTGCAACTTATAAAGCGTTAAAATATGATTTTATTTTGCATATTAAAACTAGTGTAGGAAATGGCAAATGTAATTTATATAATTGAATTTTCATTTTTCACTAAATATTGCACATATGCATGGGAAAATATCAATTTAAATACATATTGCAATGCCATTTTGCATTTTGCATTTCAAATTGAATTTTGCTCTTCATATGCTTCCATAAATAAAAACTGTAGTGTTAATAAATAAAACAGAATACAAACCCTTGATAAGAATGCAGGGGATGCTTGGGATGCACAATACAGCAGCAATTACGACCTGACATTAGAAAAGAAAACAGAAACACCATGAATGTCATGAACTGCTGTCCCTTTAAAACATGACTCACATCTACGCACATCTGACACATCCCAACTTTACATCAGTCAAGACATTATAACTTATTTAAGACTGTCACTAGCCAAAAATGGTCATTTTGACATAAATTTGTGTGCCTTTGTCCGTGTAAGTGCGAGAGAGAACTCGATGCGCTCCTGACGCGCTGTCTGAAGCGGCATCCTCTGCGCGTGCATCACGACATGTGCGCGTTCACAAACAGCGCGCCAGTAACATTACCGAACAAACTTCTCGTGTGTGTGTGTGTAACAAACAAGACAATAAAATGTCTAAACCTACCTCGTTTGGCAGAAAAGGTGAGTTATCCTTGAAGAATTCCGCGATGTCAGATCTTCACCTAGTCGTATAATCTCTTTTAAAGAATAAAAAAAGTCGTATTGGTATCTTCTTTTCTTGACAGTTCCTCTGCCAGCTCCTGTTGAAGGCATACAGCGCTCTAAACACAGCTGTACGACACTTCAGATTTAACGTTATCACAGCTGCTTAACATCATCTCAGTACGGCATGCGCAGTAACAAATACACCGCATCAACAACAATTAAAAGTTAATAAACTTGTTTATAAAACTGAAAGTGAGCACATGGTAACACGTAACTTACCTCCACGTTGAGTGAGATGTGACGGTGTGCTGAAAATATAAAATGCGACGGCTCCGACATTCATTTGCCAAACAAGGAAGACAGCAACTAAGTTAACGTTACAGTTTGTTACATTTAACAAAATATAATTCACCACGGAAGTGTAAGAACGGTTCCTCAAACCCGAAATCCGACTTTAAAATGAAATTTTTACCGATACTATCTCCATGAATAATGGCGTCTGCTCAAGCACTGTTTTCGCGCCGATAATCGACTGAGCTTCTTGTTCCCACAATGCAAAGCGTAATTTAAAAAATACGGAAAAACACCTGTAAAAACCAAATACGGAAAATTCCTTCAAATAATTACGGTATATTGTACTGTATTTTTTACGGAATTTTTTTTACAGTGTGATGTAGTGCATCTGCAAGAGACTCATGTTGATGAGACAAACCTGAATGAAATCAAGGATGACTTTAAAGAGCATCATAAAATTGACATAATACCACTGAGCCATCAGGAATTCACAGGGCCACTGAACAACTCGACGAAGGCAATGTATATGACAGGCTTCAGTTCAAGCAGTAAAGGTGTTGGCATTGTTATCAATAGACAACACACATGTCTGAATGCATTTTGTGAGGGTGGAGATTATGATTGGATTAATGTTGAGATTAACCATCAAAAGTACACATTTGTGAGTATCTATTACCATTCTGGCGATGACGATCTAATCTGTGATCTCATGGTGAAGCTTTACTACAGCTTCTGTACAAATAAGTTAGACCTTAATGAATGCAGGCTTGTAATTGGTGGAGACTTTAACACGTCACTTAGTGACCTGGATGTGGAAAAGAAGAACCCAGCACATGAAGCACAGAGAAATCGGCTGAATAAATTCATTAGTTTAGTGGAGCTGTCAGATGTCTGGAGAGAAAAGCATGTAGGAGAGCGTAGTTACACATATCAATCTGAAGAAAACAAGTCCAGATTAGACTATATTTTCATGTTAAAGAAGGATTTGAATGATGTGACTTGTGGAATAGACACAACTACAAAACTGTCTGATCATTTCCCTTTGACCCTTTTTCTGAAAATGAATGCTGATGTTGAAGTGTTGACTTCAGATTTTATGTCTAAAGCTCATATCTAAAGCAGATAGCTGAAGGATCTAAGGATTCTCCATAGTAACCTCTTTGTGTTACTTTAAGAGAGCAACCATACATTTGTGATGCTTCATTTTCTTTCTTTTTGTATTATTTTATTTTCTAATCATTTCTAATCATTAGTCATTCATGTAGTTGTCATTTGATTTATCATTTATTCATATTATTTGTATTTGATTTAGATATATTCATTTTATTATTCTTATTCATTTTTACTTATTTCCTTGCTCTGATGACTATGTGGTTCCAAGGGAGTAATTTTAACATTGTATAATCAGGATTACAGTTGTTTAAAAGGAAATTTATTTGCACGTTATTATAAATTTTTAAAGAAAGCAAAGACATTTTAGAAAATTAAAATCATGTCCTGGATATGCTAAAGTTTATTTATTCACAATCATTTGAAAACTATTTTCTGTTCTCATTAAAAAGTGTCTGCTAATGAATTTGTATTATCAACGTGAATGTTAAAATCTCTGACAATTAGCGCTTTATCAACAGTAACCAGTAAGTCTGAGAGGAAATCTGCAAATTCTTTTAAGAAATCTGTATTCGGCCCTGGCGGTCTATACACAGTAGCCAGAGCAAGAGATAGGAGAGATTTCTTTTGCATATCTGACAGTGTAACATTAAGTAGAAGTAATTCAAATGAGTTAAATCTGTATCCTGTTTTCTGGGTAACATTGAGAATATCACTATATATTGTTGCAACACCGCCACCACGACCAGTCTGATGGGGCTCATGCTTATAACAGTAGCTTGGTGGAGTAGACTCATTTAGACCAATATAATCATTTGGTTTGAGCCAGGTTTCAGTCAAGCAGAGCACATCAAAACTATTATCCGTGATCATTTCATTTACAATAACTGCTTTGGGTGCGAGTGATCTAATGTTTAGGAGCCCAAGCTTTAAAAATTGCTTTTGTTTATTTGTTTTGCATTTTTCTGGTTTAATCACGATCAGATTATTTCTAGATCCTGCATTAAATTTATATTTTGGCTTCACTGTTCGGGGAACAGACACAGTCTTTATAGATTGGACAGCACAAGTATTTCTATCATTTAAGTGTGTAGAACAAAAGTCATTATAGCAGTTATTTGAGAATGGGTTTACTAGTCAGATGGAGTGTAGAGTCCTGGAGATGTTGTCCGACAGGAGTTCTGCTCCGACTCTGCTGGCGTGCAGGCCATCAGCGCAGAAAAGCCTAGGACGCTCCCAGAAAAGATTCCAATTATTAACAAAGAGCAGTTTCTGTTCTTTACACCATGACAATAACCATTCGTTTAAAGTAAAAAGTCTACTGAACCTTTCGTGTCCTCGTCGATACGTGGGAAGCGGTCCAAACACGATGATCGTCGCCGCGGGTGATGCGCTGCGCACCGTCTCGATCAGGCTCCTGAAGTCCCTCTTCAGTGTCTCCGTCTGCCGCAGCATGGTGTCGTTCACCATCATCGTGCAGCACGATCGCGCCGATGCTCTCGTCGTCCTTCAGGATCGCGGGTATCTGCGCAGAAACATCGAGAACACGAGCGCCAGGGAAACAGTGAGTGTGCGACTTACCTTCAGCTAACGTAGCACGGACGTGCCGGACGATGGAGTCTCCGACGATCACAGCGTCGCGTTCCGTCTCGCGGAGGGGAGCGAAGCGGTTCCGGGTGGAGATCTTGAAGACTGGAGGCAGCGGAGGGGGAGAGGTCCTCGCGCGGGGCCTGGCTCGCGTCTTCCGCTGCTGCTGCACCCAGGGTCCGTGGTGTCCCGGCGCCGGAGTGAAGGACATCTGGGAAGATCGCGTCCTGGGTGCACGGGGCCTGTGCAGAGAAACACACGGAGTAGAGGTGGTGGGAGTGTTAGCGGCGCGCTGTATACTTACCCCGGACTTGTGAGCGTCAGCCCGGGATGTTTCCAGCACGGCTCTCCGCTCTCTCAGCTGGGCCTGCTTCTCCACCAGCTCGCAGATCTGCTTCTCCACGGCCTCCAGCTCCAGCTGCACCGAATATAGCTCGAACGTGTCCTCGCCTGCACTCAAAGGTAGACACACATCCGCCATTAAAGCAAGTAGCAGTGAGTAAAACAATGGTAATGTGTATGAATAGAGTATTAGCAATGTAAGCGAGATTAGCGGCAACCTTCCTTGGTTGCCACTAATGCAACCACGCTGGCGATGCTAACGGGCTATAAGCTAATAGCGGACTCTGGAAATCAAAATAAAACTAGTAATAACAAGGCGCTTTGATTGTTTTTGTTGTAGAATACGATAGGGGATATATTCACATGTTATAGAAACGAAAATGATGGTGTGTAAAATAGATTCCAGGATTAAAAAATAGACGATAAAGAATTAACTTGACGGAGCTCAAACTCAAAACATGCAGCAGCAACAGACAGGAAGTCACGTTGATAATACAAATGATGCGTTAGGACTTGCGTATACTGACCTAATTAATTCTTTTGGAGTCAAGCAAAACGTCACCGGGCCCACTCATCGTTTTAATCATACGCTAGATTTAATTATATCGCATGGAATTGATCTTACTGACATAGATATCGTACCTCAAAGTGACCATACCATCGTACCATCGTAACTCAAAGTGATGATGTTACTGACCATTTCCTAGTATCGTGCATGCTGAGTATTACTGATATTAACTATATGGCTCCGTGTTATCGTCCAGGAAGAACTATTGTTCCAACCACTAAAGATAGATTCAGAAATAACCTGCCTGATTTATCTCAACTGCTCTGTGTACCCATAAATACACATGAACTAGATGAAATGACTAGCAACATGGGCACTGTCTTCTCTAATACATTAGAAGCTGTTGCTCCCATCAAATGGAAAAAGGTTAGAGAAAAACGTACTGCGCCATGGTACAACAGTAATACCCATTCTCTCAAGAAAGAAACTCGTAAACTTGAGTGCAAATGGAGAAAAAACTAACTTGGAACTTTTTAGAATTGCATGGAAAAACTGTATGTCCAACTATAGACAGGCTTTAAAAGCTGCCAGGGCCGAGCAAACTCATAGAAAATAACCAAAACAATCCAAGGTTTTTATTTAGCACAGTGGCTAGATTAACAAATAAACAGACGCCACCCGAACTAAATATTCCCTCACAATGTAGTAGTAATGACTTTATGAATTTCTTCACTGATAAGATAGATAACATCAGAAATACAATAACAGATTCTGCAGTGTCTAGTACTTCAGCTCCATTCATCACACCCAAAGAAAAACTGCAGTGCTTTACAACTATAGGACAGGAAGAGCTAAATAAACTTATCACTGCATCTAACCCAACAACATGCCTATTAGATCCTGTACCCACTAAATTACTGAAAGAGTTGTTACCTGTAGCAGAAGAACCGCTTCTCAATATTATTAACTCATCGATATCTTTAGGTCACGTTCCAAAATCATTCAAGCTGGCGGTTATCAAGCCTCTTATTAAAAAACCACAACTAGATCCTAATGAACTAGCAAATTACAGACCCATTTCTAATCTTCCGTTTATGTCTAAAATTTTAGAAAAAGTTGTGTCAGCTCAGTTGTGCTCTTTTTTTGCAAAAAATTGATATCTATGAAGAATCACCATAGCACAGAAACCGCACTTGTTAAAATTACAAATGACTTGCTTCTTGCGTCAGACCAAGGCTGCATCTCATTGCTAGTTTTACTTGATCTTAGTGCTGCGTTCGACACTATAGATCATGACATACTCATAGATCGATTACAAAACTATACGGGTATTCAAGGGCAGGCTTTAAGATGGTTTAGATCCTACCTGTCTGATCGCTACCACTTTGTTTATTTAAACAGGGAGTCATCTCAATTATCACCAGTAAAGTATGGAGTACCACAAGGATCTGTCCTAGGTCCTCTGCTATTTTCAATATACATGTTGCCCCTTGGTAATATTATTAGAAAATACAGGATTAGTTTCCATTGTTATGCTGATGATACTCAACTATATATCTCAACAAGACCAGATGAAACTTCTAAATGATCTAAGCTAACAGAGTGTGTTAAAAATGTAAAAGATTTGATGACCAATAATTTTCTCCTATTAAATTCAGATAAGACAGAAATATTACTTATTGGACCAAAAAACAGTACACAGATGGACACTCTTGGATTATAATTTGCAACTAGACGGATGTACTGTTACTTCCTCTACAGTCAAAAATCTGGGTGTTATATTAGACAGCAACTTGTCTTTTGAAAATCATATTTCCCATGTTACAAAAACAGCATTCTTCCATCTTAGAAACATTGCCAAGCTACGAAATGTTACCTGTTTCTGATGCAGAAAAGCTAGTTCATGCATTCATGACCTCTAGACTGGACTATTGTAATGCACTGCTAGCTGGTTGTCCCGCATCTTCAATAAACAATCTACAGGTAGTCCAAAATGCAGCGGTTAGAGTCCTTACCAGGTCAAGAAAATATGATCACATTACCCCAATTTTACAGTCTCTGCACTGGCTACCTATTAAGTTCCGCATCAGTTACAAAATATTATTACTTACCTATAAGGCCCTTAATGGGTTAGCGCCTGCGTACCTAACTAGTCTTCTACCACGCTACAATCTATCACGCTCCCTAAGGTCGCAAAATTCTGGACTTTTGGTAGTACCTAGGATAACAAAGTCAACTAAAGGAGGTAGAGCCTTTTCACATTTGGCTCCCAAACACTGGAATAGCCTTCCTGATAACGTTCGGGGTTCAGACACACTCTCTCTGTTTAAATCTAGATTAAAGACACATCTCTTTAGCCAAGCATTCACATAATGCATCTCATAATCTTGTACTGCAGTTATATCTGATCAAACACACATTATTGTTCTTTAGCTTGGATTGAACAAATAATTTTTGATTGGTTGGAACAGCAGCTACACTAATTATGTCTCTATCTGTATCTCTGTTTCTGCCACGGGATTAACATCCCGTGGTAACTAGGATTTACACAAGCTTCAGTCTGGATCCAGAACACCTGAGAAGAGATGATGCCAACCCCTCAGAGGCCTTCAGATGATGCCTACCCTCAGACAACATACAGAACTACCAAATTTCGCCATAAGTTAAATATGTTAAGTTTCTACAATATATAAATATATTGTAGAAACTTAATTTACTGTAAAGCTGCTTTGCAATGATTTGTATTGTGAAAAGCGCTATACAAATAAACTTGGATTGAATTGAATTGAATTAATGTAAATGTGTTCAAGTCTGTACTCTTAAAGGTCAAAGTTGGTTTCCTGTCATTTTTCACTTTACAAACAATAAATAATAATCAGTGCATTACTTAGTCAGTTACTGACTCTAAATTACAAAATGTGTACAAAGTTTGTAACATAATCCATTATATTCCACTTTTTGGTAATATAAGATGACTACTTTTAGATAACTTTTGACCTAACCACATTGATTTGAATAGGATAATGTAATACTATATTGATATAAAAAAATACTTTACATTCTTTATCAACAACATGGTGTAATTTCATTTATGTGCTGTCCTTTTATTTGGTAAAACACGAATGTGTTGAAACAGCTAATAATAAAATGTGACATTCTGTAGTTTTGTCTTATATTAATCTTTTATTTAATCGTATTTGCAGATGTTTTGACTACACAGCAAACAAAGCAATTTTGTCTTTACTGTCCCAATACTTACGGAGGGCACTGTATGTATACATAATAGGGCTGTCAATCGATTAAAATATTTAATCGCGATTAATCACATGATTGTCATGAGTTAACTCATGATTAATCACAATTTCATCACACATTTTTATCTGTTCTAAATGTATCTTAAATTAATACTTTTCATGTTTTAAATACTCTAATCAACCTGGGCAATGACAAATATGGATGCTTTATGCAATATATGTTTATTATTAGTGAAACCATAGTTAACAGAGCCTGAAGACTAGACATGTTTCAAAGATCATAGATGTGTTTCAAAGAACTTGCTCATGTCTATTAGACACATGAAAAAAGAAATACCAGGTTCCCATTACTTCTCTTTCTTTGCACTGAGCAATTTACTTAAACCTGTTTACATTTTCACAGGACAGAGCATCTCACTTCTTCTGAACGTGCAACATGTACATTTATTATTTATTATTACATTTGTTTGCCTCTCTGTGCCCACATACTGTATTTTGATGCAGCTAAATTCTCAATAAAACTGTTTTCACTGATATATTTTACTGTTTCTGTTGTCAGACAAGGAATGAATATGAAATATTCCTACGCTTTCTTGTAGCTCAAATAGTAGAGCATGGCACTAGCAACGCCAAGATCATGGGTTTGATTCCCAGGGAAAGCAAGACCTGATAAAATGTAAAAAACTGTAACTTGAATGCAATGTAAGTCGCTTTGGATAAAAGCGTCTGCTAAATGCATGAATGTAAATGTAAATAGTGACTGAAACGCGATCCATAGGACTAAATAACCAGCTCTCCCTTCCAAGATGTTAATCTGCACAAAAATCCTGATTTATAATCCAGCCATTGTCTGATTAAATCAAATAGGCTATACATAAGGTAAAGACAATAGCTGTGCTGTGATTTCGGCTATACTTGCCTGTTAAATTAGAGAAGTAACATAATATCTGTTTTAACTGAAAGCGCTGTTCCTCTCATCCACGCACTGAACCAGGCCCGGTTCTTGACGGCTATAGAAGGGTGGGCTGGCAGATATCCTGGATGGGCATTTTTTTAGTTATCATATTATCAGATAGTCTAGAAGATATTTATAATGTAGATATTGCTATATTATATGTACACTGAAAAAAGCTTTCATGGGCAGCCTAGAATATCATGCACTTTCACAGCAAAATAAACTTTTTTTTCCTGTAGTGAATAGTAAAAAAAAAAAAAAAAAAGCCCTCTTTGTCCTCTTTCTCTAAATCATTGTTTCTACACTGGTGACTCTTTTCTACTAACTTCTTTTTATTTATACCAAACAAGGCCATAATCATGTCTAGAACATTGGAGGAACCAGTTGTTTTGAGGAAATATAAAGACCAGACCACTATGCTAATGGAATTTATTTGAAGAAACTAAATAAATGAAGGATTTAAATGGATTTAGGGGAATAAATTAAAAGAAGAAAAAAGAACAGTAAAAGAACAAGAATAAGATTTTTTGTAAAGTAATCAATCTGAACTGCAAATAATATTTTTATTTTAAAATATAAAAACATAAAAAATATTTAAAATATAAACAAATATTAAAAATACTAAAAATTTAAAAAACTAAACCTAGCTTTTCTAATCTTTTTGTATTCTATCTATTTGTTTTCTTTTTATTTATTATACAATGAACAAAAGCAAAAAAGTCCTCTAACACTAGCTTGATCTATTCTTTTTCTGTTCTGTTTTCTTTTAATTTTCTTTTTAAAAAAAACCTTGCTACATGTACTGCCTTAAGCTAACTGAGACTTGTTATAGCATTGCTCTTTTGTTGATTTTGATTGCTTCCATTGTCCTCATTTGTAAGTCGCTTTGGATAAAAGCGTCTGCTAAATGTAAATGTAAAATATGCACCCATTCAATTTCAGTTCTTTTGTTGAAAATGCAAAACAGAAAAAATGCTATTGTCGTCATAGTCAATTATAAATTACGTGAATCACGTAAATGGCATTTTGGAATTTGACAAAAAAAAAGTCGAATAGTTTGCATCAGAGGTTGGTCGTTTATGTCATTGAAGGGGAACGCTACGTTTTACAGTTGAGCCGACTGTTGCTATAGTAACGAACGCAACTTTCATCGCACAAGCTCTCTACTTTCAATTTTCATTCTTACATGCAGCATATAAGCAATCCAAAGGGGTTAAGATTTCAACTGAGCTGTATAGCCTACATGCATTTTAGACGCTTATATTATGCTCTTTCCCCGTCCATGCAATGAATTCATGTTATTGAATGAGCATTTTTTTTTAGAACATTAAAACTGCTCAGGTATTTTCAGTGGTAGGTTATGATACATATTCATGTAGCCTATTAAACCCCCGTAACTCGCAAACTCCATGTGATAGCGCAAATATTTCTGCTTTCATGCAACAGACTGAAGCTCCGCGTGAATTCAGCATGCCTTGCTTTCAGCTAATAAAAGAAACATGCTGCAATTTTCTGGTGTTATTTTATTATTGTTGGGGCAGTCTACAGCTATATCTTGAATGAATGAATGAATGAGGCATTTATATAGCGCTTTCTTGTGTATTCCATACACCCAAAGTACTTTACAATCATGTGGGGGGGTCTCTCCTCAACCACCACCAGAGGTGGTTAGAGTACCCAAAAACTGTACTCAAGTAAAAGTAAAAGTAATAGTTTGAATAATTACTTGAGTAAGAGTAAAAAAGTATCGGATAAAAAAACTACTCAAGTAGTTAGTTACTAGTAACTTTGGATCATATACTGAATATAGTCTATTTTTATTTAGATGTATAGATATTTAGATAATATATATATAAACACACACACACACACACACACACACAGACGTTCAAAATACTTTTTTTTTTAATGTAATTTATTTCAGTGATGCAAATCAGAATTTTCATCAGCCTGATTTATTATCAATGCTGTTCTTTTTTAGCTTTCTATTCATAAAAGAATCCTGAACAAAATGTCACAGGTTCCAAAAAAATATTAAGCAGCAAAA
Source organism: Spinibarbus caldwelli (assembly GCA_039654775.1). Classification (NCBI taxonomy): domain Eukaryota; kingdom Metazoa; phylum Chordata; class Actinopteri; order Cypriniformes; family Cyprinidae; genus Spinibarbus; species Spinibarbus caldwelli. The sequence goes on from CM077218.1 coordinate 52,994,952, forward strand.
CTGTTCCCTGTCGAAAAAAAACAGCATATGCAAGCATGGGATGCTGGTTTGAGCTGATTTAAGCTGGTCCTTAGCTGGTTTAAGCTGGTCATGTGCTGGTCTTAAACTGGTCCGACCAGCTTAAGACCAGCACATGACCAGCTAAGGATAAACCAGCATAAACCAGCATCCCAGCTTCAAAATATACCTAACCAACATATGCTGGTTTTTTCAACAACACTGGTAATAAATCAATATATTTGAATGATTTTTGAAGGATCATATGACTCGGAGTAACAGCTGTTAAAAAATCTGTTTTGCATCACTGAATTAAATTAAATTATATTTTAAAGTATATTAATTATGTATTATAAATGTATATGTATATAACCTCTGACACGGAGAAGAGTGAAAGCTCCTCACATGACCGCTACAGAACATCTGAACATAACGAAAGAAATGCACATTGACGGATCTTCTTCCGTCTGTTCTGCAAAATGTAAAAAAAATGTAGCCTTTATTTCTGCAAGCGTAAATATTGTGAAAATATCAATATTAATTGTGTCTAGGCAAAGGCATTCCTCCTGGAACTAACGTGGGTTTGGCGGGTGTTCATTTCATACTCTGTGACAGCTTATTTAATGAATAAATTATACATTGTATTTAATGTGTAAGGTACATGTACAACAAACTGGTAATGTCATAGTGGTATCGTGTACTGTAATCGAATCTCTACCTGTGGAACCGACAGCACACGCGGTGTTCATCTAATAAAGATCTTCATAGCTAGCAAACTATAGCCTTTGCAGATTTGATCCAAAGCCACGTCTTCAACGCTCTTGATGTTCTTAAAGTTTCTGTTACAACTCTGAGTGAGAACCGCTTCAGACGACTCAGCGCGTGCGGCAGGGAACTGAACGAATCATTCAAATTGATTCGCGAACCGATTCACTGGTTTGCCAACTGGTTTGATCAAGCCTTCGAACAGAATTGACTCAAAAGAGTGAATCATTCGCGAATGGGCATCGCTCATTGGCCAGAAAAAAAGTAGACGGCGCGTTTGGAATAAATTGAAGGATTTTTAACTTGCATTACATTAAGATAAAGTAACGAGAGGAGCGTCGTCCAAGTAACGAAGTAAAAGTACCGTTTTTTCACTAAATATGTACTTGAGGAAGAGTAAAAGTACCCATTTTTAAATATACTCTAAAAGTATTAGTTACCCAAAAAATGTACTCAAGTAAATGTAACGAAGTAAATGTAACTCGTTACTACCCACCTCTGACCACCACCAGTGTGCAGCATCCACCTGGATGATGCGACGGCAGCCACAGGACAACGGCGCCAGTGCGCTCACCACACACCAGCTACAGGTAGAGAGGAGAGAGAGTCATAGAGCCAATCAAGTGGATGGGGATTTTAGGGAGGCCATGATTGACAAGGGCCAGTAGAGGGAATTTGGCCAGGACACCGGGATTACACCCCTACTCTTTACGATGAGTGTCATGGGATTTTTAATGACCACAGAGAGTCAGGACCTCGGTTTAACGTCTCATCCAAAATATCTTAAACTTCTTAAAATACAGTCCGCTTCAGATTGGTTTTAATCACTGCATTAAAAAAATAACGTAATCTTTATCTAATTTTGATTGGGTAGGCAAGACTGTCATTTGGGTGGGCTTAGCCCACCCCTGCCCATGTCTGGAGCCGGCCCCAAGACCAGAAGCGGAGAGAGAGAAAGAGAGAGAGAGAGAGAGAGAGGTATGCGCGCAGCGGGAGAGAGAGACCTCGCGCTCGCGTGGCAATACCGGCGAGTCTCAGAAACTAAATAAGGTTTGGGCAAACCCTATGAAGATTGGTCGCTAGGCGCTTTTTGAAAAAAAGAAAAAAAAAAAAAAAAAGGTTGCTAAAGTGCTCTGAAAAGTCGCTAAGTTGGCATCACTGTCAGCATCTATCCATTTCCATTTCTTCAACTATAGTAATACGGGTTAGGCCACGGGTCAAACAGAAAATGCGCGCTGCGTTAATCGCGCGTTAATAAAATTAGTGCCGTTAAAATGAATTTGCGTTGACAGCACTAATATATATACATATATATATATATATATATATATATATATATATATATATATATATATATATATATATATATATATATATAAGCTAATATGTGTTCTAAAACTCTAAACAAGTCAGATAATGAGGTATCTAGAATTATTCAGGAATTTTGAGGTGCCCACGATAACACAGTGCACAACACTGAGACTGTTGTTACACTGGCACAGCATCTTCAAAGCGCTCATGACATGCTGAATTAAATTGACAACATGATTGTGGTGCAAAAGGGGCACCAGCTAAAATCTTCCTTAGGGCATCAAATTGATCAGGGCTGGCCCTGATTCACTATATCTGTTACAGCATGTGTCCAAACATTTTGTTATTGAAGGCTAAATTTTACTTTGATGAAAACTGAATCATGAAACAAAGAGCAAATAGATCTGATGTCTGAATTACTACTGAAGGCTAGATTTTACTATGGTGACACGTCAATCGTGAACCAAGAGCAAACAGGTCTGATGTCTGAATATACTGGTTGAACTTGATCTGCAAAACTGCACAGCATCACTCATTAAAAAAAATAAATAAAAAAAAAACTATTGTAAAGTGCCAGTACGTCTAACCTGTAGTGGGTGTGTAGATTCATGCATGCTTAAAGGTGTGTTTGAGGAATTGGCTTATTATATAAGGCTCTTCTTTCACCAAGAAGAAAAAAAACAAAAAACGATTGTGAACATGAAAGGTACTATGTTTAAATAAATAAATATTTTATATACACACACAGGCGCATCTCAATAAATTAGAATGTTGTGGAAAAGTTAATTTATTTCAGTAATTCAACTCAAATTGTGAAACTTGTGTATTAAATAAATTCAATGCACACAGAAAGAAGTAGTTTAAGTCTTTGGTTCTTTTAATTGTGATTATTTTGGCTCACATTTAACAGAAACCCACCAATTCACTATCTCAACAAATTAGAATACTTCATAAGACCAATAAAAAAAATTAGGGTTAATTCATTTACAGTATATGTGTCACGAATCTGGTCCATGTACTTCCGTTCACTCACCACCAGAGGTCACTCGTTCGCCACATTGACTCCTGCACTACATTAACTGTTGCATGTCACCCCCGGACTGCATTTCCCATCATCCACTGCACTGATCACAGCTGTCACCAATCACACATTGCACTGATTACACAGCTGATCCCATCAGACACGCTTTATAAGCATTGGACTTCCTCTCTGTCAGCGCCGAGTATTGTACGCACATATCTCTCTCCTACCGATAGTCACTCTATGGAGCCCACTTAGTTTTCATAGTCTTGCCTTGCCTGTTTTCTTGTGTTTTGATTTCTGCCCATGTTTCCTGGATTAACCCTTTGCCTTGCCGTTCGGACTCTGTTTGCACCTCGTTTGGATTATTGCTCGTGTACCTGTATTATCTCTCTGCCTTGCCCTGTTGGATATTGTTCGCTGATCGCAGACCTACGCTTGCCAAATTGGATTAAATGGATTTAGGGGAATAAATTAAAAGAAGAAAAAAGAACAGTAAAAGAACAAGAATAAGATTTTTTGTAAAGTAATCAATCTGAACTGCAAATAATATTTTTATTTTCAAATATAAAAACATAAAAAAATATTTAAAATATAAAAATATTAAAAAAAATATTAAAAATACTAAAAATTTAAGAAAGTAACCCTAGCTTTTCTAATATTTTTGTATTCTATCTATTTGTTTTCTTTTTATTTATTATACAATGAACAAAAGCAAAAAAAGTCCTCTAACACTAGCTTGATCTATTCTTTTTCTGTTCTGTTTTCTTTTCATTTATTATATTATTTAAAAAAAAACCTTGCTACATGTACTGCCTTAAGCTAACTGAGACTTGTTATAGCATTGCTCTTTTGTTGATTTTGATTGCTTCCATTGTCCTCATTTGTAAGTCGCTTTGGGTAAAAGCGTCTGCTAAATGTAAATGTAAATGTAAAATATGCACCCATTCAATTTCAGTTGTTTTGTTGAAAATGCAAAACAGAAAAGATGCTATTGTCGTCATAGTCAATTATAAATTACGTGAATCACGTAAATGGCAATTTGGAATTTGACAAAAAAAAAAAAAGTCGAATAGTTTGCATCAGAGGTTGGTCGTTTATGTCATTGAAGGGGAACGCTACGTTTTACAGTCGAGCCGACTGTTGCTATAGTAACGAACGCAACTTTCATTGCACAAGCTCTCTACTTTCAATTTTCATTCTTACATGCAGCATATAAGCAATCCAAAGGGGTTAAGATTTCAACTGAGCTGTATAGCCTACATGCATTTTAGACGCTTATATTATGCTCTTTCCCCGTCCATGCAATGAATTCATGTTATTGAATGAGCATTTTTTTTTAGAACATTAAAACTGCTCAGGTATTTTCAGTGGTAGGTTATGATACATATTCATGTAGCCTATTCAACCCCCGTAACTCGCAAACTCCATGTGATAGCGCAAATATTTCTGCTTTCATGCAACAGACTGAAGCTCCACGTGAATTCAGCACGCCTTGCATTCAGCTAATAAAAGAAACATGCTGCAATTTTCTGGTGTTATTTTATTATTGTTGGGGCAGTCTACAGCTATATCTTGAATGAATGAATGAATGAGGCATTTATATAGCGCTTTCTTGTGTATTGCCATACACCCAAAGTACTTTACAATCATGCGGGGGGGTCTCACCTCAACCACCACCAGTGTGCAGCATCCACCTGGATGATGCGACGGCAGCCACAGGACAACGGCGCCAGTGCGCTGACCACACACCAGCCACAGGTGGAGAGGAGAGAGAGTCATAGAGCCAATCAAGTGGATGGGGATTTTAGGGAGGCCATGATTGACAAGGGCCAGTAGAGGGAATTTGGCCAGGACACCAGGATTACACCCCTACTCTTTACGATGAGTGTCATGGGATTTTTAATGACCACAGAGAGTCAGGACCTCGGTTTAACGTCTCATCCGAAATATCTTAAACTTCCTAAAATACAGTCCGCTTCAGATTGGTTTTAATCACTGCATTAAAAAAAAAATAACGTAATCTTTATCTAATTCTGATTGGGTAGGAGCAGAAGCGGAGAGAGAGAAAGAGAGAGAGAGAGAGAGAGAGAGAGGTATGCGCGCAGCGGGAGAGAGAGACCTCGCGCTCGCGTGGCAATACCGGCGAGTCTCAGAAACTAAATAAGGTTTGGGCAAACCCTATGACGATTGGTCGGTAGGCGCTTTTTGAAAAAAAAAAAAAAAAAAAAAAAAGGTTGCTAAAGTGCTCTGAAAAGTCACTAAGTTGGCAACACTGTCAGCATCTATCCATTTCCATTTCTTCAACTATAGTAATACGGGTTAGGCCACGGGTCAAACAGAAAATTGGCGCTGCGTTAATCGCGCGTTAATAAAATTAGTGCCGTTAAAATGAATTTGCGTTGACAGCACTAATATATATATATATATATATATATATATATAAGCTAATATGTGTTCTAAAACTCTAAACAAGTCAGATAATGAGGTATCTAGAATTATTCAGGTATTTTGAGGTGCCCACGATAACACAGTGCACAACACTGAGACTGTTGTTACACTGGCACAGCATCTTCAAAGCGCTCATGACATGCTGAATTAAATTGACAACATGATTGTGGTGCAAAAGGGGCACCAGCTAAAATCTTCCTTAGGGCATCAAACTGATCAGGGCTGGCCCTGATTCACTATATCTGTTACAGCATGTGTCCAAACATTTTGTTATTGAAGGCTAAATTTTACTTTGATGAAAACTGAATCATGAAACAAAGAGCAAATAGATCTGATGTCTGAATTACTACTGAAGGCTAGATTTTACTATGGTGACACGTCAATCGTGAACCAAGAGCAAACAGGTCTGATGTCTGAATATACTGGTTGAACTTGATCTGCAAAACTGCACAGCATCACTCATTAAAAAAAAAATAAATAAAAAAAAACTATTGTAAAGTGCCAGTACGTCTAACCTGTAGTGGGTGTGTAGATTCATGCATGCTTAAAGGTGTGTTTGAGGAATTGGCTTATTATATAAGGCTCTTCTTTCACCAAGAAGAAAAAAAAAAAAAAAAAAAAAACGATTGTGAACATCAAAGGTACTATGTTTAAATAAATAAATAAATAATATATATATATATATATATATATATATATATATATATATATACAGGTGCATCTCAATAAATTAGAATGTTGTGGAAAAATTAATTTATTTCAGTAAATCAACTCAAATTGTGAAACTCGTGTATTAAATAAATTCAATGCACACAGACTGAAGTAGTTTAAGTCTTTGGTTCTTTTAATTGTGATGATTTTGGCTCACATTTAACAGAAACCCACCAATTCACTATCTCAACAAATTAGAATACTTCATAAGACCAATAAAAAAATTAGGGTTAATTCATTTTTAGTGAATTGTTGGCCTTCTGGAAAGTATGTTCATTTACTGTATATGTGTCATGAATCTGGTCCATGCACTTCCGTTCACTCACCACCAGAGGTCACTCCTTCGCCACATTGACTCCTGCACTACATTAACTGTTGCATGTCACCCCCGGACTGCATTTCCCATCATCCACTGCACTGATCACAGCTGTCACCAATCACACATTGCACTGATTACACAGCTGATCCCATCAGACACGCTTTATAAGCATTGGACTTCCTCTCTGTCAGCGCCGAGTACTGTACGCACATATCTCTCTCCTAGCGATAGCTACTCTATGGCGCCCACTTAGTTTTCATAGTCTTGCCTTGCCTGTTTTCTTGTGTTTTGATTTCTGCCCGTGTTTCCTGGATTAACCCTTTGCCTGGCCGTTCGGACTCTGTTTGCACCTCGTTTGGATTATTGCTCGTGTACCTGTATTATCTCTCTGCCTTGCCCTGTTGAATATTGTTCGCTGATCGCAGATCTACGCTTGCCAAATTGGATTAAATGGATTTAGGGGAATAAATTAAAAGAAGAAAAAAGAACAGTAAAAGAACAAGAATAAGATTTTTTGTAAAGTAATCAATCTGAACTGCAAATAATATTTTTATTTTAAAATATAAAAACATAAAAAATATTTAAAATATAAAAATATAAAAAAAATTTAAAAAAAATTTAAGGTGCCCAGGATAACACAGTGCACAATACTAAGACTGTTGTTACACTGGCACAGCATCTTCAAAGCGCTCATGACATGCTGAATTAAATATACAACATGATTGTGGTGCAAAAGGGGCACCAGCTAAAATCTTCCTTAGGGCATCAAATTGATCAGGGCTGGCCCTGATTCACTATATCTGTTACAGCATGTGTCCAAACATTTTGTTATTGAAGGCAAAATTTTACTTTGATGAAAACTGAATCATGAAACAAAGAGCAAATAGATCTGATGTCTGAATTACTACTGAAGGCTAGATTTTACTATGGTGACACATCAATCGTGAACCAAGAGCAAACAGGTCTCATATCTGAATATACTGGTTGAACTTGATCTGCAAAACTGCACAGCATCACTCATTAAAAAAAAAAAAAAAAAACTATTGTAAAGTGCCAGTACGTCTAACCTGTAGTGGGTGTGTAGATTCATGCATGCTTGAAGGTGTGTTTGAGGAATTGGCTTATTATATAAGGCTCTTCTTTCACTAAGAAGAAAAAAAAAAACCAATTGTGAACATCAAAGGTACTATCTTAAAAAAATTATATATATATATATATATATATATATATATATATATATATATACATATATATATATATATATATATATATACATATATATCTCTGTGTGTGTGTGTGTGTGTGTGTTCTAATGTCAAATAATATTATTATTTTTTTTTATAACAGTGCCCTTTTGTTAATTAATTTAATTAATTTTATTGACAGCTGTCCTCAAGGTATCCAAAGTGAGATAAAGACATTCGGGTAAGTGTTTATGCTTGTTGTAGCTGTACATTGCTTTCAATATTGATATGCTGTTGTACCTTTGACCTTTGCAAATTTGAACAAACACTGAACATATACTTTATATAATATTTGATCCCAACAATATTGACTTGAAAGGTTTTTTTTTTTGTTTTTTTTTTTGTTTTTTTTTTATATATGTAAAATTGAAGACCGCTCATCAGCTGCTACCCTGTCACACACAAATGAGCTGATGGTGACAGCATGCAGGTGGTTGATTGAACAAAATAGTTTAAACCATGGCCTCTGACAATGCCTTACTCTCATTGTCAGACTGTGTGCTTGAGTGGTTCATGGTCACTTTGCCAAATTATTTCAGTTTTTTCAAATAGCCATTTTCTCCCACTTTAGTCGTGGAAACACCTTTGAATTTGCATTAATTTTAAAGATTTTTGTCAGTGATTCCTTGCATATGAAAGTACATATACATTTTTATCAAGCATAATCCTTTAAAATGCGGCATACAGAAAAAAAGACATGGTTAGGAAAAAAAAGATTTGCTCATTTGCACTGACAAAGACAGTTTATTCACAACACATGATTTCATTTTTCATATTAAATTATCTTGCAGGTGTTTCATGCAGCATTAATTAAATTTAATTAATTGAATCTGAATGGATTGAATGTGTTAAGTCTGGTCCAAATGATTAAAATATGTCTCTATTATTATTGTGTGCGTGTGTTTGTGTGTGCGTGCTTGTGCGTGTGTGTGTGTGTGTGTGTGTGTGTGTGTGTGTTTACAGTAAACTTCACAAACAGCTGAAAAATTCTTCCTCATGATGGGATCTAACACACAATTGAAAGTTCTCTCCTGGAATATTAATGGTCTGAAAGAAAGACTTAAAACAGAAGAACTACTGCAAAAAATTGGTGACTATGATGTAGTGCTTCTGCAAGAGACTCATGTTGATGAGACAAACCTGAATGAAATCAAGGATGACTTTAAAGAGCATCATAAAATTGACATAATACCACTGAGCCATCAGGAATTCACAGGGCCACTGAACAACTCGACGAAGGCAATGTATATGACAGGCTTCAGTTCAAGCAGTAAAGGTGTTGGCATTGTTATCAATAGACAACACACATGTCTGAATGCATTTTGTGAGGGTGGAGATTATGCTTGGATTAATGTTGAGATTAACCATCAAAAGTACACATTTGTGAGTATCTATTACCATTCTAGCGATGACGATCTAATCTGTGATCTCATGGTGAAGCTTTACTACAGCTTCTGTACAAATATGTTAGACCTAGATGAATGCAGGCTTGTAATTGGTGGAGACTTTAACACGTCACTTAGTGACCTGGATGTGGAAAAGAAGAACCCAGCACATGAAGCACGGAGAAATCGACTGAATAAGTTCATTAGTTTAGTGGAGCTGTCAGATGTCTGGAGAGAAAAGCATGTAGAAGAGCGTAGTTACACATATCAATCTGAAGAAAACAAGTCCAGATTAGACTATATTTTCATGTTAAAGAAGGATTTGAATGATGTGACTTGTGAAATAGACACAACTACAAAACTGTCTGATCATTTCCCTTTGACCCTTTTTCTGAAAATGAATGCTGATGTTGAAGCGTTGACTTCAGATTTTATGTCTAAAGCTCATATCTAAAGCAGATAGCTGAAGGATCTAAGGATTCTCCATAGTAACCTCTTTGTGTTACTTTAAGAGAGCAACCATACATTTGTGATGCTTCATTTTCTTTCTTTTTATATTATTTTATTTTCTAATCATTTCTAATCATTAGTCATTCATGTAGTTGTCATTTGATTTATCATTTATTCATATTATTTGTATTTGATTTAGATATATTCATTTTATTATTCTTATTCATTTGTACTTATTTCCTTGCTCTTGCAATGCTTGCAACTGCTGTTTGATCTGATGACTATGTGGTTTCAAGGGAGTAATTTTAACATGTATAATCAGGATTACAGTTGTTTAAAAGGAAATTTATTTGCACGTGATTATAAATTGTTAAAGAAAGCAAAGACATTTTAGAAAATTAAAATCATGTCCTGGATATGCTAAAGTTTATTTATTCACAATCATTTGAAAACTATTTTCTGTTCTCATTAAAAAGTGTCTGCTAATGAATTAATGTAAATGTGTTCAAGTCTGTACTCTTAAAGGTCAAAGTTGGTTTCCTGTCATTTTTCACTTTACAAACAATAAATAATAATCAGTGCATTACTTAGTCAGTTACTGACTCTAAATTAAAAAGTGTGTACAAAGTTTGTAACATAATCCATTATATTCCACTTTTTGGTAATATAAGATGACTACTTTTAGATAACTTTTGACCTAACCACATTGATTTGAATAGGATAATGTAATACTATATTGATATAAAAAAAATACTTTGCGTTCTTTATCAACAACATGAAGTGTAATTTCATTTATGTGCTGTCCTTTTATTTGGTAAAACACGAATGTGTTGAAACAGCTAATAATAAAATGTGACATTCTGTAGTTTTGTCTTATATTCATCTTTTATTTAATCATATTTGCAGATGTTTGGACTACACAGCAAACAAAGCAATTTTGTCTTTACTGTCCCAATACTTACGGAGGGCACTATATGTATACATATTAGGGCTGTCAATCGATTAAAATATTTAATCGCGATTAATCACATGATTGTCATGAGTTAACTCATGATTAATCACAATTTCATCACACATTTTTATCTGTTCTAAATGTATCTTAAATTAATACTTTTCATGTTTTAAATACTCTAATCAACCTGGGCAATGACAAATATGGATGCTTTATGCAATATATGTTTATTATTAGTGAAGCCATAGTTAACAGAGCCTGAAGACTAGACATGTTTCAAAGATCATAGATGTGTTTCAAAGAACTTGCTCATGTCTATTAGACACATGAAAAAAGAAATACCAGGTTCCCATTACTTCTCTTTCTTTGCACTGAGCAATTTACTTAAACCTGTTTACATTTTCACAGGAAAGAGCATCTCACTTCTTCTGAACGTGCAACATGTACATTTATTATTTATTATTACATTTGTTTGCCTCTCTGTGCCCACATACTGTATTTTGATGCAGCTAAATTCTCAATAAAACTGTTTTCACTGATATATTTTACTGTTTCTGTTGTCAGACAAGGAATGAACATGAAATAGTGACTGAAACGCGATCCATAGGACTAAATAACCAGCTCTCCCTTCCAAGATGTTAATCTGCACAAAAATCCTGATTTATAATCCAGCCATTGTCTGATTAAATCAAATAGGCTATACATAAGGTAAAGACAATAGCTGTGCTGTGATTTCGGCTATACTTGCCTGTTAAATTAGAGAAGTAACATAATATCTGTTTTAACTGAAAGCGCTGTTCCTCTCATCCACGCACTGAACCAGGCCCGGTTCTTGACGGCTATAGAAGGGTGGGCTGGCAGATATCCTGGATGGGCATTTTTTTAGTTATCATATTATCAGATAGTCTAGAAGATATTTATAATGTAGATATTGCTATATTATATGTACACTGAAAAAAGCTTTCATGGGCAGCCTAGAATATCATGCACTTTCACAGCAAAATAAACTTTTTTTTCCTGTAGTGAATAGTAAAAAAAAAAAAAAAAAGCCCTCTTTGTCCTCTTTCTCTAAATCATTGTTTCTACACTAGTGACTCTTTTCTACTAACTTCTTTTTATTTATACCAAACAAGGCCATAATCATGTCTAGAACATTGGAGGAACCAGTTGTTTTGAGGAAATATAAAGACCAGACCACTATGCTAATGGAATTTATTTGAAGAAACTAAATAAATGAAGGATTTAAATGGATTTAGGGGAATAAATTAAAAGAAGAAAAAAGAACAGTAAAAGAACAAGAATAAGATTTTTTGTAAAGTAATCAATCTGAACTGCAAATAATATTTTTATTTTAAAATATAAAAACATAAAAAATATTTAAAATATAAACAAATATTAAAAATACTAAAAATTTAAAAAACTAAACCTAGCTTTTCTAATCTTTTTGTATTCTATCTATTTGTTTTCTTTTTATTTATTATACAATGAACAAAAGCAAAAAAGTCCTCTAACACTAGCTTGATCTATTCTTTTTCTGTTCTGTTTTCTTTTAATTTTCTTTTTAAAAAAAACCTTGCTACATGTACTGCCTTAAGCTAACTGAGACTTATTATAGCATTGCTCTTTTGTTGATTTTGATTGCTTCCATTGTCCTCATTTGTAAGTCGCTTTGGATAAAAGCGTCTGCTAAATGTAAATGTAAAATATGCACCCATTCAATTTCAGTTCTTTTGTTGAAAATGCAAAACAGAAAAAATGCTATTGTCGTCATAGTCAATTATAAATTACGTGAATCACGTAAATGGCATTTTGGAATTTGACAAAAAAAAAGTCGAATAGTTTGCATCAGAGGTTGGTCGTTTATGTCATTGAAGGGGAACGCTACGTTTTACAGTCGAGCCGACTGTTGCTATAGTAACGAACGCAACTTTCATCGCACAAGCTCTCTACTTTCAATTTTCATTCTTACATGCAGCATATAAGCAATCCAAAGGGGTTAAGATTTCAACTGAGCTGTATAGCCTACATGCATTTTAGACGCTTATATTATGCTCTTTCCCCGTCCATGCAATGAATTCATGTTATTGAATGAGCATTTTTTTTTAGAACATTAAAACTGCTCAGGTATTTTCAGTGGTAGGTTATGATACATATTCATGTAGCCTATTAAACCCCCGTAACTCGCAAACTCCATGTGATAGCGCAAATATTTCTGCTTTCATGCAACAGACTGAAGCTCCGCGTGAATTCAGCATGCCTTGCTTTCAGCTAATAAAAGAAACATGCTGCAATTTTCTGGTGTTATTTTATTATTGTTGGGGCAGTCTACAGCTATATCTTGAATGAATGAATGAATGAGGCATTTATATAGCGCTTTCTTGTGTATTCCATACACCCAAAGTACTTTACAATCATGTGGGGGGGTCTCTCCTCAACCACCACCAGAGGTGGTTAGAGTACCCAAAAACTGTACTCAAGTAAAAGTAAAAGTAATAGTTTGAATAATTACTTGAGTAAGAGTAAAAAAGTATCGGATAAAAAAACTACTCAAGTAGTTAGTTACTAGTAACTTTGGATCATATACTGAATATAGTCTATTTTTATTTAGATGTATAGATATTTAGATAATATATATATAAACACACACACACACACACACACACACAGACGTTCAAAATACTTTTTTTTTTAATGTAATTTATTTCAGTGATGCAAATCAGAATTTTCATCAGCCTGATTTATTATCAATGCTGTTCTTTTTTAGCTTTCTATTCATAAAAGAATCCTGAACAAAATGTCACAGGTTCCAAAAAAATATTAAGCAGCAAAACTGTTCCCTGTCGAAAAAAAACAGCATATGCAAGCATGGGATGCTGGTTTGAGCTGATTTAAGCTGGTCCTTAGCTGGTTTAAGCTGGTCATGTGCTGGTCTTAAACTGGTCCGACCAGCTTAAGACCAGCACATGACCAGCTAAGGATAAACCAGCATAAACCAGCATCCCAGCTTCAAAATATACCTAACCAACATATGCTGGTTTTTTCAACAACACTGGTAATAAATCAATATATTTGAATGATTTTTGAAGGATCATATGACTCGGAGTAACAGCTGTTAAAAAATCTGTTTTGCATCACTGAATTAAATTAAATTATATTTTAAAGTATATTAATTATGTATTATAAATGTATATGTATATAACCTCTGACACGGAGAAGAGTGAAAGCTCCTCACATGACCGCTACAGAACATCTGAACATAACGAAAGAAATGCACATTGACGGATCTTCTTCCGTCTGTTCTGCAAAATGTGAAAAAAATGTAGCCTTTATTTCTGCAAGCGTAAATATTGTGAAAATATCAATATTAATTGTGTCTAGGCAAAGGCATTCCTCCTGGAACTAACGTGGGTTTGGCGGGTGTTCATTTCATACTCTGTGACAGCTTATTTAATGAATAAATTATACATTGTATTTAATGTGTAAGGTACATGTACAACAAACTGGTAATGTCATAGTGGTATCGTGTACTGTAATCGAATCTATACCTGTGGAACCGACAGCACACGCGGTGTTCATCTAATAAAGATCTTCATAGCTAGCAAACTATAGCCTTTGCAGATTTGATCCAAAGCCACGTCTTCAACGCTCTTGATGTTCTTAAAGTTTCTGTTACAACTCTGAGTGAGAACCGCTTCAGACGACTCAGCGCGTGCGGCAGGGAACTGAACGAATCATTCAAATTGATTCGCGAACCGATTCACTGGTTTGCCAACTGGTTTGATCAAGCCTTCGAACAGAATTGACTCAAAAGAGTGAATCATTCGCGAATGGGCATCGCTCATTGGCCAGAAAAAAAGTAGACGGCGCGTTTGGAATAAATTGAAGGATTTTTAACTTGCATTACATTAAGATAAAGTAACGAGAGGAGCGTCGTCCAAGTAACGAAGTAAAAGTACCGTTTTTTCACTAAATATGTACTTGAGGAAGAGTAAAAGTGCCCATTTTTAAATATACTCTAAAAGTATTAGTTACCCAAAAAATGTACTCAAGTAAATGTAACGAAGTAAATGTAACTCGTTACTACCCACCTCTGACCACCACCAGTGTGCAGCATCCACCTGGATGATGCGACGGCAGCCACAGGACAACGGCGCCAGTGCGCTCACCACACACCAGCTACAGGTAGAGAGGAGAGAGAGTCATAGAGCCAATCAAGTGGATGGGGATTTTAGGGAGGCCATGATTGACAAGGGCCAGTAGAGGGAATTTGGCCAGGACACCGGGATTACACCCCTACTCTTTACGATGAGTGTCATGGGATTTTTAATGACCACAGAGAGTCAGGACCTCGGTTTAACGTCTCATCCAAAATATCTTAAACTTCTTAAAATACAGTCCGCTTCAGATTGGTTTTAATCACTGCATTAAAAAAAATAACGTAATCTTTATCTAATTCTGATTGGGTAGGCAAGACTGTCATTTGGGTGGGCTTAGCCCACCCCTGCCCATGTCTGGAGCCGGCCCCGAGACCAGAAGCGGAGAGAGAGAAAGAGAGAGAGAGAGAGAGAGAGAGAGGTATGCGCGCAGCGGGAGAGAGAGACCTCGCGCTCGCGTGGCAATACCGGCGAGTCTCAGAAACTAAATAAGGTTTGGGCAAACCCTATGAAGATTGGTCGCTAGGCGCTTTTTGAAAAAAAAAAAAAAAAAAAAAAAAAAAAAGGTTGCTAAAGTGCTCTGAAAAGTCACTAAGTTGGCATCACTGTCAGCATCTATCCATTTCCATTCCTTCAACTATAGTAGTACGGGTTAGGCCACGGGTCAAACAGAAAATGCGCGCTGCGTTAATCGCGTGTTAATAAAATCAGTGCCGTTAAAATGAATTTGCGTTGACAGCACTAATATACATATATATATATATATATATATATATATATATATATAAGCTAATATGTGTTTTAAAACTCTAAACAAGTCAGATAATGAGGTATCTAGAATTATTCAGGAATTTTGAGGTGCCCACGATAACACAGTGCACAACACTGAGACTGTTGTTACACTGGCACAGCATCTTCAAAGCGCTCATGACATGCTGAATTAAATTGACAACATGATTGTGGTGCAAAAGGGGCACCAGCTAAAATCTTCCTTAGGGCATCAAACTGATCAGGGCTGGCCCTGATTCACTATATCTGTTACAGCATGTGTCCAAACATTTTGTTATTGAAGGCTAAATTTTACTTTGATGAAAACTGAATCATGAAACAAAGAGCAAATAGATCTGATGTCTGAATTACTACTGAAGGCTAGATTTTACTATGGTGACACGTCAATCGTGAACCAAGAGCAAACAGGTCTGATGTCTGAATATACTGGTTGAACTTGATCTGCAAAACTGCACAGCATCACTCATTAAAAAAAATAAATAAAAAAAAAACTATTGTAAAGTGCCAGTACGTCTAACCTGTAGTGGGTGTGTAGATTCATGCATGCTTAAAGGTGTGTTTGAGGAATTGGCTTATTATATAAGGCTCTTCTTTCACCAAGAAGAAAAAAAAACAAAAAACGATTGTGAACATGAAAGGTACTATGTTTAAATAAATAAATAAATTATATATATATATATATATATATATATATATATATATATACAAACACACACAGGCGCATCTCAATAAATTAGAATGTTGTGGAAAAGTTAATTTATTTCAGTAATTCAACTCAAATTGTGAAACTCGTGTATTAAATAAATTCAATGCACACAGAAAGAAGTAGTTTAAGTCTTTGGTTCTTTTAATTGTGATGATTTTGGCTCACATTTAACAGAAACCCACCAATTCACTATCTCAACAAATTAGAATACTTCATAAGACCAATAAAAAAAATTAGGGTTAATTCATTTACTGTATATGTGTCACGAATCTGGTCCATGTACTTCCGTTCACTCACCACCAGAGGTCACTCGTTCGCCACATTGATTCCTGCACTACATTAACTGTTGCATGTCATCCCCGGACTGCATTTCCCATCATCCACTGCACTGATCACAGCTGTCACCAATCACACATTGCACTGATTACACAGCTGATCCCATCAGACACGCTTTATAAGCATTGGACTTCCTCTCTGTCAGCGCCGAGTATTGTATGCACATATCTCTCTCCTAGCGATAGTCACTCTATGGAGCCCACTTAGTTTTCATAGTCTTGCCTTGCCTGTTTTCTTGTGTTTTTATTTCTGCCCGTGTTTCCTGGATTAACCCTTTGTCTTGCCGTTTGGACTCTGTTTGCACCTCGTTTGGATTATTGCTCGTGTACCTGGATTATCTCTCTGCCTTGCCCTGTTGGATATTGTTCGCTGATCGCAGACCTACGCTTGCCAAATTGGATTAAATGGATTTAGGGGAATAAATTAAAAGAAGAAAAAAGAACAGTAAAAGAACAAGAATAAGATTTTTTGTAAAGTAATCAATCTGAACTGCAAATAATATTTTTATTTTAAAATATAAAAACATAAAAAATATTTAAAATATAAAAATATTAAAAAAAAATATTAAAAATACTAAAAATTTAAAAAACTAACCCTAGCTTTTCTAATATTTTTGTATTCTATCTATTTGTTTTCTTTTTATTTATTATACAATGAATAAAAGCAAAAAAGTCCTCTAACACTAGCTTGATCTATTCTTTTTCTGTTCTGTTTTCTTTTCATTTATTATATAATTAAAAAAAAAAAAACTTTGCTACATGTACTGCCTTAAGCTAACTGAGACTTGTTATAGCATTGCTCTTTTGTTGATTTTGATTGCTTCCATTGTCCTCATTTGTAAGTCGCTTTGGATAAAAGCGTCTGCTAAATGTAAATGTAAATGTAAAATATGCACCCATTCAATTTCAGTTCTTTTGTTGAAAATGCAAAACAGAAAAAAATGCTATTGTCGTCATAGTTAATTATAAATTACGTGAATCACGTAAATGGCAATTTGGAATTTGACAAAAAAAAAAAAAAGTCGAATAGTTTGCATCAGAGGTTGGTCGTTTATGTCATTGAAGGGGAACGCTACGTTTTACAGTCCAGCACACTGTTGCTATAGTAACGAACGCAACTTTCATCGCACAAGCTCTCTACTTTCAATTTTCATTCTTACATGCAGCATATAAGCAATCCAAAGGGGTTAAGATTTCAACTGAGCTGTATAGCCTACATGCATTTTAGACGCTTATATTATGCTCTTTCCCCGTCCATGCAATGAATTCATGTTATTGAATGAGCAT